>JAQGBY010002792.1:0-21518 GCA_034698785.1 Mycogona germanica | reverse complement strand
ATAGTACCTAAGCACCAAGAGGGGTACAGAAACTACTGTTGTGAATTAAAAAAATACATATTCAAATCATGGGACGTGTCTCGCATGCTAACTTACCTTTTGCTTTTTTGCGCTTTCCTCCCACCCACCAGCAAAGTTGAATCGCTGTTCCAGTCTCTGAAAACGACTTACGGCGCCAACACGTGTTACCTACTGCGCGTCAACTCCAGGGACCCACAAAATCTGCCGCCGAACGAGCAGGCCGACAATCTCGCCAACTTGCCAGACCCGTGGAGTCAATTTCTGACGCCACGAACCATTGAGCTGGTAAGCCACACACACACACAGCACTTGTGCATTAATCTACAATCACTGGATTGGAATTTGTTAGAAAAAAAATTAAGTGGAACGTGAATGCATTTTTGAAACAAATACAATCCATCGTAAAACTGTCGATTTATTTCAGACGAGCATGATTAATTTGCGATTGCTGGCATTCGCAACCAACGCACAACCACAAATTTAATCCAGCGGTTACAATTTATAAGATGACACTTGACTTGCGAAATAATAGTTTGAAAGATTATTGGGATGTGTCGTCACTTAAAAAAATTACCTAAAAAAATGACGGAACTTAAAAATACAATTTCTCAAAGCTTTCCTTTTACTAATAATTTTTGCTATTGGCAGTCACCTCTGATGTGTTTGTTTAACAAATATCACATGTAATGCTGCACAGAAACACTTGATAGTCACATATAATTTTTATTCGTAACAAGTTCGCTTCAGAAATGTTTAAATTCGCATGATTCGATTCGGAAAATGATCGATTTCACTCGTTCCCATTCACCAAATACCACTTTTTGGTGACTATCACGCGTCAATGTTGACGTACCCATGTTAACAGGATTGTTTCTGCAACACTAGGACACAAATGATCTGGAGTCAGACACGCCATCCCCCGTCGGCCAAAACGAGAGCAGTGGAAAAACTGGTTCCTTTAATGCAGGTGCCAAACTGTGTTCATTTTCTTAAATTTCCAATGTCTCCGATAAAGTTCATTTCCCCCTGACGAAGTAAATCACGCATAAGGAAATAGGCTATACAAATGGGAATAGTGTATTTAAAATTAAGAAATGTGTATTTAACAATTGGCCGTGAATTAGAGAGACTAAAATATAGGCCAACTTCCTAAAAAAAAATAAAGTATCCATCGATCTAAAATGTAGATACCAGAAATTTTTTAATGATTACAAGAAAATGATTACATTTTATTGTTTATCGATTTGAATAAATTTTATGTTCAATTGATTTGAATAAAAAGATAAAAATTATAAATAATTAACCCCCATCTATTTCCCTCGGTGAAATAAAGTTCAAGAGAAAATTTTCCAAGATCGATATCGGACTTCTTACAGATCAAAAAATTATCAATCTTAA
Organism: Mycogona germanica; assembly: GCA_034698785.1. Taxonomy (NCBI): domain Eukaryota; kingdom Metazoa; phylum Arthropoda; class Diplopoda; order Chordeumatida; family Chordeumatidae; genus Mycogona; species Mycogona germanica. The sequence continues at coordinate 20,099 of JAQGBY010002792.1, read as the reverse complement.
ATGACGTGCTTAGTCCTACTTCTGGCATATTTATGTCAATTGAAATTTGAAACGCGGCGATTCCCCTATCAAAAACAATATTTAGTTCAGATATATCAGACCAACGAATCTCATAATGTCCGTTGTGTGTCATCCCATCCCCACGACACCCACACGCCCAACATCAGCCGAGTCCGTGTCGAGCGAGACACAATCACCGTCGTCCGATCCCGACGTGGTGGACCATCCCCTTATGCCGCATCACCCCTTGGTCAAGGGGACCTCGACTAGTTCCGTCGATATGGCAAGTTTGTTCTCCTATTTCGCATCCGACGCACCGCATGATGCAAACGGTTTTGGTACTTTCTGTCACCTACATCACCACCGCCACCACCACCACCCGCCCGACGCACTTTTATCTAACCGATCGTCTTTCTATCCTACTGATCCTCATCGTTCTACTAACATATCGGTGCATCGCATGCAACACTGGCGCTCACGATTCTGATGAAGATGTGCGACAAACACGTAAAACCGACAATGTAGTTGTTTTGCGTGAACGGATAAGAAAACTGCTCCAGACAAGGAACACGCACTTTCGCAATGCGTAAATTTATTATAACGAATTATTGCAGTTGAATTGCATGGTTGTGTCGTGATTTGATGACTGAACCAAAATAATAGTCGTCTTTGGGATCATCGCAACGAATTACAAATCCTATCCCCGATCGGTACATGTATTTGGCTTAAAACTGCTAACATTTTTATATTCATTTATACATTACATTTTTTTTTTAGTATGTTACAGTAGATGAATTTTTTTTTAAATTAACACAACAGGAGTTTCTGTTCCCCTCTCGGTGTTTAGGCACTATGTGAGGGGCACATAAACTTGTTCCGTTGGCAATGATGCATGCTTCCAAAACCGCTTTAATTGAATTGTTTACTTAACATTTACGTCGGTTATCATAAATCAGTGTATAGCGATTGAAATAAATTGTTTTCTATATGCAAATTTATCTGCAAAGGTTCACCTTTGAAAAATAAAAAATGATATTTTGAAATGATAGACAACGTATTTTTTATTTATTTAGAATATGACTCGTTTCATTTAAAAAATATGTTTACGTTTGAAACTATTTTTATTTTAGGTTTTTAGGAAATGACTACAAAAATGTCTACTTTACCGTCGATAAACAAATACTTAGCCACATTTCCAATATTTCAGGGTGGCCTGTCCCTCGACAGTCTATTCGTTCAGGGCTCCAACTCTGGCCTCAACGCGTCGTCACCGTCTTCTTCGGACATCGGCGGTGACCTTGCCTCGCCTTTCACCAGGGACTCCTCCTTCGGCGGTGGCGGGAATCCTCGATCCCGTGGCTCCAAGCGACCAAACGGTCAGGCATCAGTGCCGCACGGCCTCTTTCTCACGCTGGCTGACATGGATCAGATCCGGCTGTTCGTGCACGACTTCTGTATCAAAGCGCTGTTACCTTTCGTCGAGAAGCAGATGTCCATACTGCATGAGGCCGTAAGCATTTTATTTTGTAATTTACCGATTTTAAAAATTTATCTGCGAATATGTCGCAATATAGGGAAAGCGATTCGGGTTCTTAAGTTCTGTATCAGAATTATAATGAAATTATTACCCGTATTTATATCTAGGTCGCAAATCGCAAAGGATTACATCGGTCGTTTCTAAGCGCCACCAAAAAGTGGTTCAGTGGGAATAAGCCGGTGCCAGTTACTATAAATGCACCGACGACGTTTGTTGTGTAAGTCGTATTGTTTAATCATTACTTTTTAGATAACATGAGACTTTCAGTTGAAAATAAACGTTAATCCGGTCATTTGGGTGTTGTTTCGATGTTTAGTTACAGCCCGGAAGCTATTGAACTGCAGGTGCGCCGACTGGGTGATTTGGCCTTCCTATTTCAGCAGTACGAGCTCGCCTATCATGCCTACCACACTGTCAAACGAGATTTCAACAGCGATCAGGCGTGGATGCATTACGCTGGTTCCCTGGTTGGTACTAGCGGCCGTTTCCCCCGACAAGTCATTATGAGCATCGTTTGCGCCCCCAGAATATAACATTTTTGTCAGACTTTTCGTATTTTTTAAAATGTCATTAAAATGTCAAAAATTTCCTATGCTTCTTTAGGAAATGGCCGCACTTTCAATATTCATGCAAGGAGCTTCTAGTCAACGGCCACTTCCAATTCACTATTTCGACAACGCCATCACCACATACCTTAACACATGCAAGTGAGTGTCGCCAGATTGCAAAGTTCCCATCTCCTTTTTCCGACGCTCATCCCGCCACCACACAAGTAGTTATGTTATGTGTCAACACCACGTATCAAATTCAATTTCACTGTCATAGGTCGCCGCAGTTCGCCACCCGTGCCACCATGCTGACCGTCGAATGTTTGAGACATCAGGAGAAATATTTGGATGCTGCCAACTATTTCATCCGATTAACCAGTGAGGTACGACTGGTGGTGCATCATACGTCAAACTTTTAAAATTGTTTAGGTCACCCACGAGCAACTGTACAATATTTCCCAGTGATCACGTTCCACTCATGTCTTCGTTTCGTCAACAGGACTCTGATTTGCGCAGCGCTCTTCTACTGGAGCAGGCTGCCCACTGTTTCGTCTGTCTAAAGAGTGTATGCGTGCGGAAATACGCCTTCTACCTAATCCTGGCCGGACACCGCTTCAACAAGGCCGGGCAGAAGAAACATTCGTTGCGCTGCTACAAGCAGGCTATGCAGGTAACAGTACCAAGAACGTGGCCAATCAGAAACGTAGAAATTGAAAAATATTCAGTGTCATTGAGCAGTAAAGTTTAAGTGCAGGGCCAATGATTTCGTCAATTATTTATAATTACGCAGAATCCTCTAGAAAGATCTTGTATTAACTAGAATTGTTCTCTATTCGTTGTCCACCGCAGGTCTACGAAGGAAAGGAGTGGACGCTGGCCGAGGATCACATTAACTTGACCGCCGGTCGACTCAACTTCAATCTGAATCAGTTGGAGGACGCAGTCTTCTCCTTCAATCAGCTGCTGCATGATGGCAGTCTACAGGGCACCTCCCAGCAGACCTACTACCTTCGCGAGTTTCTGGCCATTTGTAGTGTAAGTTTAGGGACAGGAAATAGGAATGAAAATTGAATTTGTTTATTATTTTAATTTTTTTATATAAAAAGTAAGTGAGGGTGGGGTATACTTCATTCTCAACAGTATATTTGATTTTCTGTTTTCGTGTCTTTAGCACTTGATAGACCAAAACGTCAATAGCGATATTCTGTCGTCATTGCCGATACCCGTGATCGATGCTCAGAACCATTTGAGGGTCATACTGGATGACCCAAGCATCGTCGAAGGTAAATATTTCGTTGCTGAAACAGATAAAAGAAACGTTTTTCGTTTAACGCGTGACAGTTGGAAAAGAGTGGGTCTTAAAAAGAAAACGAGGAATTAATTCATAAGCATTTGATGAAATGATCGCAAAAAGAAAACATTTTGGCGAATGCGCCAGTGAAACACTGAAACTTGTTATTTTTATTTCGAGAGACAATTCATAGAAAAAATGATATAATTGTTTAAAAGCTATTGCTTCTCATTTAAGGTAATTATTTGTAAATAACTATGTATTTCGAACTGTATTGTAGTCGAAGTTAGGTTTTAAAACTTTATTAATGCGTGCACTTCAAAATAAATAAATTTTTCTTTCCGCTGTAGACAAATTTGTCAATCTTGACAACTGCAATGAGCCGTTCTGGTCTGGCCTAGAGGAGGCGTCGGTGATCCGTGCACGGGGCGCCCTTCCCCTCACCCACCAGCCCAGCATCTACTGTTACACGGGTGACACGGACAACTCTCGCCGGCCACTTGCTACAGCCGGGCAGCCACTAACGGTGCAGCTCACCATTCGTAACCCGCTCAAAATCACACTGGCCATGACTGGCGTGCACCTACTTTGGACCTTCCGGCCGTCCGCCGTAGCTGGTTCAAACCCGGCGCCAGTGACTAACGAGGAGCGACCGCGAGGTGAGGATGATCGCAACTGCTCGGAGGACAGCGACTCTGCCACCGATCGGATCAACCGCCGGAACTTGATGGCTGACTGGAGCGACGATCGGGGAGAGACCATCGTGGATCGCCACCGTTTGAACAATGGCATACGGGGGGAGCCGGTCCAGGCCGCTGACCAGTTAGTGGAGACATTCATCCTGGCGGAGCTGACTGTGGACAGTCTGCAGTCGCGTCAAATCAGTTTAAGTGTGGTGCCGCGCGCCACCGGCGAGCTGGACATCACGGGGTTGGCCTATAACCTGACCACCATGGCGTTGCCTTCGAGCACTGCCAACGGACAGTCGGCGGCCGGCAGTGAAGGCGTCACGTCTGTTCCGACGTCGACCGGCGGCAATTTTTCCGTCCGGGGACGGCAGTCGTTGCGGTTACGTGGTCCACGGTTGCCGCCTGCACAGAAGGAGGAAAACGAGGCCAAAGCTTACGGCCCCGACTATCGGCTGCAGCCTATCGTTCTGCCCACGATGCCCAAACTGGAGGTCAGTCTGTCATTTGATTTTTTTTTTTAATTTACTGAAGTGACGGGTCACAACAGGATGATTCTGTACCACTCTCGGTGCTTAGTCACTATGTGAGAGGCACAGTTTTTCTTTTTAATTTAATGACTTTCGAATCAATATCCACTTCCCATTGTGGACTTGGAGGCTCCTTTAAGGTAGGATTCTGCGGTACGCTCAGACACACACAAATTTACTTTAAACTAAAATATTTCATTAATCCAACCTATGCAGTAACCATTTTCTAACCATTTATTTTTACTCACTTTAGGTGACGTTTCACAACTTCCCTAATACGCTGCTATGCGGTCAGGTGGCGCCGTTCGCCCTGCATGTGATCAACAGCGGACCCGTCGGACTTTCTCGCCTGCACCTGGCCACCACCACGCCGGAACTGGTGACGCTGGGCCGGTCAACCAGCGCACTGTCACGACAGCCCGGCGCCTACGTGTACAGCTCGTACCGCACGTCGACCGTGGGTCGGGAATGCTCGGCCGTCACATCTGTGCCGCTGCCTGAAGGCGTTGGCGAATGGCTACGGCCTGGCGCCGACTTCTGGATCCCTGCTTGGATCTGCGGCCCGCCGATGGGCGGCACGCACACCCTCTATCTGCTCTTCTATTACGAGGCGGCGGAGACGACGACCACCACTGAGGGTAGTCAAAAACTCAGGTTGGATTTAAATGATCAGTCACTTTTTTCATTGCGTCATTTTTTCATTTTCATGTTAGGTGTTAAGTGCCAATTTCGAAAATCATCAAGTGGTTAACGCCAATACTCGATTCGTTTTCTTAATACTACCCATATACCCGTATTTGACTGTTGTGGGTGTTGATCATTTGCAGGCATCGAGTGCTACGAAGACAGGTGACATTTACCACGCACGAGGTGTTTTCAGCCAGCGCCATCGCACTAAACGGCACGCAGCAGAATAAGGAAAATTTCCAACAAAACGTGTCTATCGCTCTGGAATTACAGAACTGCAATCAGGTCAGAACTGCCGCCTTTCGAAATGTCATTAGAGGTATCCGAATATTATTATTAAGCATATTTGCCATATTTGCTTTCAATTGGCAAAGAGCATTTTTAGTGACTGACTTTAAAATGAAGTATTTGAATAGATTTTATAATCGGATTATTCGAATAAATATTCATTTTTATTTTCCAGGGTAACAACGATAAACCAGCATTGATACGGCTGGCACAAATATCGAGTATTAGTAAACGTTGGACGATAGAGAGCATAGACTGTTCATATACCAATAGTAAGTTCCATCTTTTACTACTATCACTTAGTTTAACCAAAGTTCGGACTTTGTTTTTATTAAAACAAATTTTTTTTCTTCATCGAAGTTATTTTATTAGAATTTTGTGACTTTGTGAATATATATTTTTCTGTGTCTTTAGATTTGAATATCGGAACGAAAGAAACTCTTCACTTGTGCCTTCGTGCTGTCGAAAAAGCGTTTAGTTTGGGTGCGTTGAACCTTAAATTTGTAGCCCGTTCCACATTTATCAGTTTGGCGAAATTCCTCTTGTAAATATCATTCTTTTTACTGCAGAAACTGAAGAAGTCAACCCGGACGCTCTGCTCTTCAGCAATATTTCTTATCAGGAAATGGAGGTACGGTTTTTGGTTTCATTTTGACATTTAATTTATTTGACGATCGAGTATCTTCACAAGAGATTCATGACGCCTTGCGGCTGCGTATTTTTTGTGGATCTTTTGAACATAGATTGATTGCAGTACTGGCCCGTGTTACGATTTTTATCTACGGTCCAGTTTCCGGCCTCTGTCGGGAGACAAAACGTCGGAAGATGGCAGTTCTGAGCGAAGTTCGTCAGCAACCCTTGACCTCACTCTTGTACTACTTTGGAAGGTAAATAAAGTTCATGTATTCTGTGTCTGGTTTATGGATGCCCATATACAGGGAGTCACAAAACTTTATGCATAGGGATTGCCGAAATGTAAGTTTTTCTATGTCTTGAAAAGAGAGAAAAAATACTTATGCTTTTTTCTCTTTAAAGGTTTCAGACGATAGTGGAGAATACGTTTGTCACGGACAGCACCACCTCAAATTGGCCGGCACTGGCGCCATCGTCTCGACTAGTGTGGAACCAAAGGTTTGTGTGCGTTTCTTTGTTGTTACTTGGACGATATAAATGGAGGTAACTTGTGGGTCATTACGGTCTGCTGGGCGATTCAAACACTTTTTGACTGTTTGAAGCCTCGCGAACGTGGCCTATTCATTACAGATAAAGTGTTACTGATGCATTTCGTGCCTGTATTGTGATATGGTCAGCCAACAATTTCACTTCAATTTCGAATGACAGGTAACCGAAGTACGACCGCTATTCAGATTCTTTGCGAACTCTGAGCTTGCTCCCACATTTGGCAAGCCGCTGGAATCGGACGAGAGTAGTTCACCGCAGCGCGTCTGCTACTATCTGTTTGCCTCGTCGAAGGTGTGGCACAATTTCTCCGCCTCAAGGTGAGCTGTGCTGTTGGGTGAACTGTTTTTAAAGTTAGAAATGCGTAGATTCATTAAATTACCACGAATACTGATGATGGTTTTGGTTTTACAGTTCCTGCGTTGTTCCGGTGACGCTCTTGTTGTACAACTACGCAGACTTTGGAGTGGAAATTGCCATAAATACTAATAAATTCCTGGAGTAAGTGAACATAATTGTGCCTGTCGTAAAAATGTTGAAGTTTTTAGGCGAATTTCGTTAATGCATATATTGCAGTGTCATTAATGACTTCACAAAATCAATAAAATAATGGAGACATATTTATTCCAGAATGCTCACTGCCAAGACGGCCACTGCCACAGCACCTGCCAAGAGTCCGTCCGGTGTCGTCCCGGCGCCGCCGCCCACCGCAGAGGCGTGTCGTTTCCTGTGGGTGGGCTGCAGTCGGACCACAGTGTCGCTGGGCGCGCGCCAGGCCCGCTCGGTACGACTCAGCGCCTGCTTCTTCCGTCACGGCACCTACAGCCTAAACGGCGTCGGCATCAGCGTGCGCGCCACCAACAAAACGGATTTGGGACGTCACCTGGAGGTGGACGGACAGGCGCAGGTGGTCTTCGTGTGGGACGACGGAGCTCGGCTACGCTGAGTGTTGGAACGCCGCCGTGAAGGCTGACAGAGAGAATATATGCCACCGTCGGTGAGTGTGTATGACGTTAATACGACGTGGTGGCTAAGCCAGCTGTGGCGGTGTTGAAATGGCCCAAAGATTGGAGGCTGGTCGAGACCGATGCTGGCTAGTTAAACGAGGCGATCGCGATGTATCATTTTCCCCACCAAACATAATTGTGCCCCTCACATACTAAGTTAAAGGAAATTATAAACAAATAGATAATAGTGTTTTGAGAGAATGGATTTCGCCTAGCAACACAAGAATATCATTACGGTTAGCTTGAAAGGAATCCATCGTGGTCGCCTTACAAGACTCGTTGGTAAAGTAAGACCGATCTCTACTTTATTCATTCACCTTTTCTGGATGCATCAGCAACAAGACCGACTGCAGTTTGCACCGACTTTTTTAAGTTCTAAAATGATTTTCCGCACGATCATGTCCATACAGATTACAGAATACAGATTGACGAACCTAATCCCGGTAGTCAGAAATAAAATTTAGACAATCGTTGTTGCCAGGGAATTTCACTCCCCCCCTCTCCATGGCTGAAAGACAGTAAGATTTTGAAAAGTATTCGTCGTTATAATATTTCCCTTATAAATATTCTGCCTGTACGGGCAATTTGTTTATATGGCATCATCACCTTTGCTTCCCCAAAGAGTTTATATTAGTGTTAGTTTAGGGTTTTGAAAAATGTAGTGGCGCCAACGTCGATCAGGGTCGTCATGACGATAAGGTAGACATTACTGCAATCTGAGTTTGGCATCATGCGTTAGTTTTGATCGAGCCGACCGGGCAAAAAGTATTTATGATGCCACTTCGGGGGGTTCATTCGGATATTAAGCAGTGACGCTAAAATTTGGTTAGATTTTTATTATTGAATATCATTTCGTCTGATTGACTTTATATAATGATTGTATTATCCAAATTGCGTTTACTCCCTTCCTAAATAGTGTTGTACGACTCGCCGTAGCCCAGTTGATTTAGCGACTGATTGTGGCTCGGCGGTCCCGGGTTCGATTCCCGGGGTACTGGTGAAAATGTGCCCCTCGCATGAGAGTACAGAAACTCCTGTAGTGCGGTTGGCTACAGTGATTAAAAAATATATATTAATTATTTCCAAATGTATCTCTCGATTTTCTGTACTTGTATAATATCTTTATGCAATCATATGCCAAGACTGTCCAAAAGAAACGAGAAACTTGTAAGTTAAATGCTGAATCATGTTTTGTTATTTCTTTAGAATGTGCGGAGAATGTATAATGAGATAGACATGTAAATAAACGTTTTCATAAATCACAATTTCAGGAAACTAATTCAGGAAATTATCGGATGTAGATAGACCACATGACCACAATGGAAGGTTCCGAACTGTTTAAATTTGTTTTTTCCATTTTTAATCATGTTTGGAGCATGGTGAGGAAATAACCGCAAGTGTAAATAAAAATCAATGTTTAGAACAGTGATACATGTTTGTGGCAGTTGAGCGGACGTTGCTACAACTCGAATACTGCGGAAGTAGCAGACATGGTGTTAAAAATGAAAGTGTTGTTGATGGGAACGTATTGACCCGTAATTAGCTTGATCACTTCTTGAGCGCCGCAGCCGCCAACGAAGGCGGCGACTGAATGCAATTCGGCCGCACCGTAGCGACACCTGCAAATTTGACGTTAGCAAAAATAAACATTTTAACATTTCATGTCCTCAGCCACGCATTAGGAAGCATCGGTGGGGGTTTCTTAATTCATTCTCTTTCATAATATAAAAAACGGAACAATTTTCATATTCAACTTAATGAAAAACAAAATATTTGTATGGAGCCAAACGTTAATTTATCGATAAACCAGGCTTCAAGAGCACTTTCGCCTGAATAACGAATTATTTTTAAAATATTGAGTTATGCGCCTCGAAAAGGATAGTAAATTCTGCGTTTTGTGAGAACAGCATACTTGCTGCTGAGGCGGGGAACGGCGCACATCCGTTCTTTAAAAAAAACCCTGGGTTATATATGACAGTCCTTTCGAATCGTCACTCAAGAGATTGAAATTATTTATGTTTGTTAGCAGCTTACATTTCGTGCACATAGTCGTCCTTTGCTAGCGGTGGGCATCCCCATTCCTGCATTACCTTACAGAGACAGGTCTGAAAGAGTAAAAAAATAAATCGTATGTTTGTAGTCAATTACAAATAGTAAATTTAAACTTTTTATATGCTTGAAAACGCGAGTCAAATTTGTGACGGAAAATAAATATTTTTTAAGGGACTACAATTCTCACTTTTAATTTGACAATGTCCGGTTCAACCTCGTCGTTGTAGTGGCCGGGATAGCGGCCGTATTGGACATAGAACCTTTCGACGGCTCTAAACAGAACGTAGAACACCATCTCACTATCTGGATTATCCAGATTGATTACTGACAATGGCAAAAAAAATGAAAAACACAATCTGATGAAAAGTTGAAGCACACAAACAACTTCAATCGGTGTAAAATATTCAAAAAAAAATGAAAATCGGTAATCAAATTTTGTTTGTCCTACCAATATCTTGTACTTTCGCAGTTTTGCAGTTGTATTCTTCGCTCAGAGAGCGTCCTTGAATCAGTCGCAGATGGTAGGCATTCCTACCTGGAAACACGCACACGCAACTTTTAAACAATTCGAAAAGTAACTGAAACAAGCACGGCCTATTTTTATAAAATCTGATAATTTATTAAAATACAAACTTACAAAACAGTTTAACGTCTTGTTCAGTGACGTAATCCTGAGGCTATTAGAGAATAAAATTTATCACGAAGTTGGCACCATGAAATCTTAAGAAATTTAATTAGCAAAACAACTTTTGAAAAAATAGGTTTAAACATTCAAATGAAACATACTTTTCCTAACTGATACAGCAGCTGCTGGACACATTTGTAGACGGCGCTAGCATCGCTGTTTGCTTTATTGCGATACCTGAATCGAAAGAGGAGAATGTCAATATTTATGATCAAATCTGACAGACTTCTATTCTAAATGTAATGCAAGTAAAAATAAATGTAAAGCCTTAACTTACACGTTTTGCAGGGAGATGTATTTTTCCGAATCGGCAGTCATGTCGGGAATAACACCTCGTAGAGGAAGGTAACCACCGCCTTCTTGTTCGATGAAGTCCTTAAGGGCTCTGGCCATGAACCAGAAGGGTTTGCTCTAAAATTGTATGGAATTAATGAATATCTGGCTTACATGATTCGCTGATTTGTTGCTATATAAATAACTAGCAGGAGTGATTTTACCTCCGAAGTTAACTTTAGGCAGGCTTCTTGAGCCAGAATCGCTTGAACGGCGTCTGGAATGCGAGTGGGAACGAAGGCAGTATTCACCGCCTTTATTGCCTCCTCGAAGTTCTCCTCCTCAAGGGCGCCGTTCTCAGATGGGCGCATCCCTGTGTTGTCAAGACAATCAACCATTTGGAAACAATGAATTTTGACAGCATTGGAAACTCGTCACTCTCATTCAAACAGATTTCACTGCATCACCAGAGCAACAAAATGTAAAATTCAATTTTGTATGCGAGAGCGAAAAAAACGAAACCAGAACGAAAAAATCGACCCACAGAACAATTAAAAAATAATTGAACTGTACATGTTAATTTTTTTATAAACAATTTGAAGCGTATTATTAATTGATTTCCGAGGATATTTACGCTCCAAAAATGATTTTATAAAAAGTTGCATTTAATTTTTTTTAAATTACCTTTCTTGATGAGTTCCTTGAAGTCTTGCTTCTCTTTATACGTTTTTGGCTGCGCCCCGTCGTGCTACAAAGGCAAGAGGTGGATTAGCCAATATAAAGAATTATGAATATCCTTGGTCCAACTTGCACACGTTTCTTTACCTCTTTCTTCCAGTCCTCCAAATACTTTAATAAAACGATTAAGTAGGGTGTGTGACTGTGATCCTAAATTAAAAATAAAAATATTAGTCCGATCACAATTCACAGACCAGTCCCCCTCACCAATCATCTGTAGTCAAACGCACTACAGGCGTTTCTGTACCACTCTTGGTGCTTAGGCACTATGCGAGGGGCACATTTTCACCAGTGACCCGGGATCGAAATTATCGAGAGCTCGCGCCGGGAATCTAACTCGGGACCGCCGAGCCACAGTCAGTAAAGTTAGTGACAATACAAAACAAATAGTGAATCTAAAAAATTTAGATTCGCGTAAAGTTGACACCAGGTTTGATAAACAACTAAAAGAAACTGGTTAACAAAATATAAAATATTTAAATAAAAGCAACACGTACCTTTTTCTCCATGGCATCAAGATCAATGCTCCTCAAGTGTTCCAGCAAATCAGGAAACGGATTGTCCACTCGCAGGTCATCGTGAACATTGTCGGGATGAGATTCGATCACTAAAATATACGAGTAGATCATATTTCTAAACTACGATGTTCTGCTTTTTTAAATTAAAAACGACGAAAACCAATGGAATTATAGATTCGATATTTGCATGCATCTGCCTTTGATTCCACGCGTACCTGCGTGTTCTTTGACCTGCAGACGAAGATATCCGACCATTCCATACGTCCGGCAAACCAAGAGTGGAATATTGACGGACCAAAGATGATCGGCCAATTCCAGCAGGGTTCTGCAAATTAAAAGAAAAATAATTTGATTAACAAAGATGTTGACAAATGACAAATATATGATATACAAAATCGAAACCGAATTCCCAGGTCACAAAATACAAGACATTATTGAATGTACTCCAGATAATGATCGAAGGCAACACGTCAAGAGGTAAATATAAATGTATCAACTAGAAACTCACTTCTCTGCTACATTGCTCGCGATGACCACGGTAAAGTTGTTAAAAAATGCAGGATTATTTTGTAGCAATTTCTCCGGAGGCTGAAAATTAGTTCAAATAAGGTTACAATGTAGTCACAGACATAAAATATATCGGTAGCCGTGTAACAAAATACTTGCCTCGTCAACGAAATCACCACGCACATCGCCGTTGAGTTCCAGAAGAAACTGGGTGACGGCCTGGGCTCGGGGCTACGCACGTACACGGAAAAATAAACATGTCGTGTTAGTCAGATCTGCTGAGAGAAAAACGCAATAATATCTTTGACCTTGCACGCAACTATCAGGGAAACCGATAAACGAAAGCGTTCGGCTTACTTTGCCAATGCTGTCTTTTTCCAGGAAGAAACTGAAAAATACCACAAAAGAAAATTGATTTCAACTGATATTCCTGGGTACTGATCATAATGCGCCAAAGCACCAAAAGGCTGCTGTAGCGCTATACACTATAGAATAACCCGAATTAACTATAGTCAAATAAAAATAAAAATGTGTGTATTCAGAGTTCAGATATCAGAGAGATTATAAATGAGTTAATAATTTTGTTTCTTCTCAGAGATTCGAGATGCACATTTTGACCAGTACCCCGGGATCGCAAAGAACGAAAGCCCGTCCAGAGAAACGAACCCAGGACCGTAGTTTCAACTAATTGAGTTACGACAACTAGTAAATTCTAAATTATTTACTGTACTTGTTTCCAACATCCTCGCCCGACACTGTATTGCCGTCAACCACGGTGAAGGACGCGATACCTGAAATCAGAAGCAGTGACGATGATAAAAATGCTCCTTCACGAGTCATAAGAATTACATGTCAGAATGGTAAATTATTATATATATACATTACCTGGCAAAATGATGCTCTTGAGCAATTCGGTACCGGTAGCTGTAGCATTGACTAGACACACCTGAGCGGCTTCCAGAGCACGCTGTCCATGATCTCCCCATAGCCTGAACGTGTAAAAATGTCATTCTTGTTAAAGTACACATACGAGACAATTTTTTGAATTAAATCAGTTTTACACAAAATAAGACAATGCGTCCACACGCCCTTCGGCTTTTGTCTAAAACGAGGTCTTCAACCCCGTTCATCCGAGCAAATGCAGTTCGATAGTTGAGATTAATTTGTACTACAATAGCTGACTGTCGTGTAACTGTTTTGTCAATTATGGTCTTTGAAAGGTGATAAGGTGTTGATAATGCTCTTTTTGCAATGAGGCACTTGTTTCTCTTAGCTGGCTACGAACAGTGCACGGCGAGCTCTCTCGTTCTTTGCAGTAGGTCGTGTTGCATTAAATATTAAGCCAGCAGTTTTCACGCGACACCAAAATCTGCGCGGTGTATTCGGCTACCAGAATGTCTGAAAATATGAGCCGACAAGCATATTTACCGTAATTGTCGATCGTATTTCTGAGTTTTGTTGTTGGCTGTCACCATTTCGGTCGCCATCTTGTATCAGCTGCCGGGAAATCCTAGTTTGCACACCGATTCACGGCGTTCGCCGATTAATCGGAAGTCAACGCCGTCTATCGACAGGAGGGGAAACTACGAAGCGCAGAACCGTCGTCTATAGACGTGAAGGGGGAACTACTTAGGTACGGTTAAGTTACTTTAAGTAAGGTTAGGTTGGTATATTATAATATTCAAATCTCGTATGCTTTGCCGTCTATTGTCGGTGACTGTCCGCTTCGTAGATTTCCCAATTGTCGCTAGACGGCAATACTGGCGGCTCTGCGCGTCTTAGTTTCCCCTCTTGTCGATAGACGGCGTTGATTTCCGATTAATCGCGATTCGCCGTGAATCGGTGTGCAAACAAGGAGACCCGGCGACGAGCTGTCAGACGAATTTCCGAGTGCAATAGCAGTCACTAATCCCCTAACCGAACGGGTTACCAAGTTATGCAATAGGCGGCGCTGTCTGGACTGCGCAGTTAACAGAAATCCGGATTGTTCGCAAGCTTTGCGGTGAAGCCTCAGGGGGAGCTTTCTTATATTGACAAATTCATCAAAATCTGCGTCTAATATTTTTGACTTAAACGAAGTTTTCATATTTGTTGCAAAGATATGGAATTTCTTCAGATCTTGTGTTTGCATGTTTGATTTCAAACATGCACAGTCCTCATTTTGCAATCGTGAAACAATTTTATAACAAATTTGTACCTAACTGAGAACCATATTTCACTAACAATTATCAGAGTTATTTAAGAAAACCCAACTTCTAAAAAAAATATCACACATTTTTTTTTATTAAAAAACTTTTTAATTACAATTCATTTCATTTTGAAGTAATTTTTATCATACGTTCAACAACTCTCTTCGCTCAACAAGAACAACTTAGGTGTTGGAAAAATTGGTTCGATTTTGTAGCACTGTCAAAATTTATTATTGGTTAACAGGATTTATAATTTAAAAAAAAAGATTTACAGTGCCTTTAATTTTTTGTCCAGATTTTTATCAACGTTTATTTTAATCAATGCAATATGTATATATCATTACAAAAATTATAAAATAAAATTAACTAATTTTGCATTTCCGTGGGATAAAGCCGTGTTAGAAACAATGCCCAGTCGTTATTCTTATTCTGTTTTGATTCGACGACCTGAAAATAATGAATATTTTTATTGTACAATGTCAGTGAATTAAATTACTCCTATACCTATTGCAAATGCTACTTTTTACAAAGTATCTGCAATATATGGGTTGACCTATGACGTCACATCTCAAATAATTCCGATTAGCGCTTTGTGTAATGACGTCACTAGGAATTAGTAAAAAAACACCTCTCCATGGGATTGATGTGTCTCATAGATGCGGTAGTCCGTTTATTTTATTTATATAACATGATGGTCAAGATGAATGTCGAAGTTTCTTCCCAGCTTGATGGACACTTCTGCAGGAACATGTTTTGTTTTAATGGAGCATTCAATGTCTGCATGGCTACAAAATTAAGTATCCTTAAAATTAACTAAGACGACTAAAGCAGGCCTCGGTGTCATGTTTGTTGTCGAGTCTCGATTATCCTCGGGACGTCACATTGACGAGGTGAGGTCAGTTCGCCTGGACGAAAGACTCGGGGTCCGACTGGAATCCGAGCCGTGCTCCCTGTAGGAAACGAGGCTAGAATTGGGGGGGATAAAAAAACAGGAGGGAGAGAGAAAAAAGAAAGATGCCGGTCGGGAATCATCCGTAAAAAAAACTTGCGCTCTACGATTTTATGACAAATGCATTTGCTACATGGTGTACTTATTTTCAGCACTTGCTCGCAATATCCGGCATTCCGAATCAAACTCAAGACATTGCATATGACAATTGACGCCATTTTTTCACTACTCTCATACTGTACATGCGAATTTTTATACATTTTTAACTACTCTCAAAATGTAGAAAATTGAATGCAAGGGGTATCAGCGTTTTTCATGATCAAAACGTTTGTCGGACTCGGAGCTAAAATGTAATTAAGTACTTAAGACTGTCCTTCAAAAAAATAATAATTGACTGAGATTTTTATGCAGGTGTTTGTGCAGCGCGGTGTTCAATCGTTTGAAATAATCAATTGTGTTTTTCTCGTATGAGAAAAGGAAGTACCTCAATTGCTGCAGAACTAAATGCTTGCTGCGCACAACAACAAAGTAACTATTCTAATTATTATTAATTATTTATTTATTGCAAGCACTATTTCTATTGCATACATATTCACGAAAGTATTAAACTATTCATTTTGTGCGATTTGAAAACAACAATGTTCAAGCCACTCATGCAACATGCGATCAGCGTTTTTCAAATATATTTTGCTTTCTAGAATATCGAAGTGATACTCGGTTCTGATTCCAGGTGTTCTATTTCTAGAGCAGTCTTTCCAGCTTCGATTTTTTAATTTTTATATTTAGCTTACGATATTTTTGCAAGTCAGCTGTAAATATTAGAAGGATAGCCTACAACACGGTTATCATGTCCGTATGCACGGAAGCATCCTCAGAATTGGTTCTGCTGGACTGAGCAGAATTTAGCCAGATCTCCTGGTGCTGCAGTAGACTTTGTTGTGTCCGGACGTGCAAATTACGACACAAGACCAAGAGATGCAGATTCATTCAATAGACGTGCGAGTAGGGGACAGGAAAGGATATTCAAAAATAATTTTAGAATGTGATTCGAGAGGGAAAGAAGACAAAGAAAATAACGATTTATACATCTATACAGACACATCTGTAACATCGATCACAGTCCACAATAAAGAAACATTACTAATTTTAATCAGAATTTATTTGAATGTATAAAATTCGTATAGTTAATATTTTAAAAACCATCTAAGATTTTATTATTTATTGTATTGGGGGCATGCGGACTTTATACAACATCGAAACAAGACGACCATTTCAGATAGGACAAATGACATTGAACAATAAGGGCAAATATTAACCTCATGGAAACTCACGCAAGAAAATTAAATTTCGCCAGGATTGACAATATTTCAATATGTATGTGGTTGTGCCACTTAATTAAATGTGACAGTGATTCACAAAGAGTGGCGCGCACGTTATCTAAGGTTGAACCCATTTTGAGAACCACAGAGCACTTTGGCATACCTTCTTAAGGGTGATTCGGGTCGGTCGTCGCTGAAAACCTCTTCATCTTCTCCTTGAAGGGTGTTGTCGTACTCCTGGCGCCTGAACAAGAGGATTATGTTTGTAAATTATGATTGATTATATTTTCAATTTTTTAAAAGGCTGAAAAAGACAGATGCAACGTTCAACATTTTAACTAATCGTGCAGATTTCCTTACTTCGGTGGACAACACCTGAGCCATTCGCTGAACGACAACCCCTTGCCAAACTCCTCTCCCTCGTGTAACGTGTGAGGAAGTCTCTGATTAAGTGTCTCTGGGAGGAGCAGGGAACACAAACCGCCGAACACTAACATGCAGCCCATCACCAACAATGGCAGTGCCAACATCTTTTCGCCCTGGAAAAACAGTCCACACACCACATGATCATCAGATCAATCTACAATTCTGGAACTTTGTTCGGATTAGGTATTTCAAAAGTTTTGAATTCTCACTGAACCATTTTTGTCGCCCACAAATCAACCATCTCCAAAACTAATATTTTGCGAAGGACAAATTCAAACTATTCATTTTGGCTCACCAGATGATTGATCCAGGGTATAGAGACCGGTCCGATCATGCTTATGAACGAGCTGAACGTCAATCCGACCCCACGAACACAACTTGGATACAGCTCACTGGCCGTCAATGGTAGGACAGCAAAAGCTGCCGCAATTCCGAACTTGCCCACTGCATACAGGACCAGCATCCCCACCGCATCTGTCGAAGGAAAAATATTTGCCCTATAATATCAACTCACTATCGATACGTATTTTATTTTTATTTTTTTTAAAAACCATGTCGTCATAAATGTGGCACACCACCCACCCTCTTGAACACACACAGTGATGATACAGGCAGCGCCCCCTACGATGAGACTGCTGCACAGGGTCCAACGCCGTCCCCAGTACTCCATGCTGGGCCACAGGAACAGGTAGGCCGGCAGCTCGGCGGCGGTGGACAGGAAGAAGTTGAAGTGACGGTTTCCGGGCAGGACGGGAGCATAGTAGGATAGGCCCACGTAGACACAACACGTGGCGAACCTAACTTGAGATAGAAACGATCGAGAAGAGAACGTAAAATATAATTAATCGAGATAAATATTAAGACGACCTTGTACAGTACATCCCCATTAAATGAATAACAGGCTCAAACAATTTTAAAAACTGATTTTGTTTGCGACTTAATTCAATTCATCTTCATAGAAAACCTTTTTTATATATAGTTGTTTGGGTTCAATCATCTAGATGGTTCTCTTCCATGTGGTGACATTTTGATTTTGAGAATGCGTCCCTTGACTTTTCATGACAACAAGTTCCTCAGTTATTAATTGGATTGAGTGTCATCTGCACTTCACAGTCAAGCGTTATTCTTCTCACCATATATACGTTATAATTATTGTCTTCTTTCGCAAGTTGGGTGTCCTGAACAGGTCTGCCACTCCATAAACTCTCTGATTCTGGTCCTCCCTGTTCTTGATGCTGTATTCTATTTGGAATCGTCTCTGCAAACAAAACTCACAATGCATTAGCACTTGAGATCGAAACTGAGACCGGCTGATGGCGGAAGTGGATGACCATCGAATATGCATTTTTTCTCCAGGTGGGGCAGACTTACTTTCAAAGCGATCATGTAATCTGGCGGCAGAGTTCTTCTGTTCACATGGGCTATTGTACGAATCGTCTTCTCTGTTTCTTCAAATTTGGCGTGAGCTAGAAGCCATCTTGGAGATTCTGGTAGAACCCTGGCCAAAATAACAAGTTCATTATTGTAGATCGCAAATAATTCTAAAATTTTATGATTCCATATTTTCATTTTTATATTTCTGATAGACCTTTAATCCAGAGGCACACATCAAGCCAAAAAGGAACAACAAGAACACCAGCTCACATTTTTAAAATGTACACTCGAGTACATATTTCTGCGAATATATTTTGAAAATATTATACATGAACAAAAATTATTTTAAATTTTATGTAACAATTTTTAATGTTTAGCTTTTACAAGACACATAGTTATATCTTTTTTATTGCTTTTTTTATAGTGTTAATCTGTTCGAACATGCTTAATCATAAAAGCAATATGAACAACGCGATTAAATTTCATTTAGAATGAATACAATGAATGGGATAATTAAAAATCAATTAAATCCGGCAGCCTCTAAACGTAATTGATGCTTTGCTTCTGGTTCATTGACTGATCAATTGGCTATTATCCATCTATTGGTCCATTGATTGTTCGTTCTTATTCCGGTTGGATCGCTTACCACCAATAAAGGAAGAAGGCTACAAAAGGAACAGTGGTTGCCAGCGCCAGCTGATGCCATTCTTGAACAAGATAAACCACCGACGATAACGTCACTAGAACCACCGAGTAGACGATGTTGGTGATTATTGTCACTGACGTCCTCTGAGCAGCGCCCACCAGTTCAACAGCTTCGAAAAAGAGGTTATAAGAATAGTTCAATCCATGTTTTTTTTTTTTGTTACTGGGTGCATTCCTTCTCTTTAGATCGGAATTATACAGAATGTTTGTTGAAAACTTACACAACACGTAAGGCGTTCCAATAATAGCCGGAATGGCCAACCCGTTGAAAAACCTTAGGACCAGCCACGTGGGAAAGTCGTTAGCGAATGCCGTCGCCGTTCCAAAGACGGTGAGGACTAGCAGATAAATAAAGAAGGACGGCCTGCGACCTATACTGTAGGGGAACAAAGATATGACACATGTTAAAAAATAGTATGAATTTTGTAAATTCTATTTATTCGGCTTTTCCTCATGCACATTTTCAAAGTATTAAAACACAACGAACCAAGGCCCACATTTTGGTCTTTCAAAATTGGTCTTTGAAAGACCAAAATGTGGGCCCAAGAGGTTTCCAGAATTTCGTAGTCATTCAATTTTATTAATCAGAATATTTGCAAATAAGTTTTTGT
>JAQGBY010002791.1:0-21528 GCA_034698785.1 Mycogona germanica | reverse complement strand
GCTCTCATTGGTCGAAAAAGGGAAGGAGATGAAAGGAATAGATTCCAAATCCCATTGGCAATCTATGGCTTACATATATAAATGAGAAGTAACGTAGCAATTAATTTAATTAGATTATGGTGATGGGTTGCGTTTTTTTTCTTTCTCTCGTTTTGTTTTGTTTTCGGCTCGTAGATTATGTATTCTATTGCGGACCAACATAACGAGATGGGACACAGAAAGGGGGAGGAATGTGGTGCCGCCAAAGATGCGGATGAATTTTTTTGTTCCGTCTTTATATCTCGTTTCTTGAGCGACATGACTTTTATTTATGCTTCTGACATGAGGAATTTCCTGCGCGGATCTAATGAGGAGTAGTGAGTGTGGGGGAGGCGAGCGAACAGGATGCGCCATAAATAGTGGATTAAAAAATGCATTTACTGTAGAATTACGACGTTATTTTTTTATTTACTAGTCGCTGCACTCTTGGTGCTTAGGCACTATGCGAGGGGCACATTTTCACCAGTACCCCGTGATCGAACCCGGGGACCGCCGAGCCACAGTCAGTCGAAATACCGGCTCTGGGCTACAACATTAGTTTTAGTCGTACATTAGTTTCTCAATGATTTCTCAATCAAACTGTACAAATTAAGCAATTAAAATTTTACGACCCGTCCAAGATAATTTAATCGAGACAGACTCGCCTGTATCGTTAATCACTGCAGTTGTTAAAACAATTAATTAATGCATTAGGCAATTGGACGAGGGCCAACGAGACTCTACGCCGTAATTCAGTTGGTGAACCCGATATTCATTCGAACTCGCCTTCTTAATCTGACCAAAAAAAACTATTCACAATTCGGTTATGTCTTCCAAATGTGGGAAGACTAGAACAGTCTCGCTTCTCGCATGGGAATTTAATTTTCTTTTGCAAATTAATGGAAAAAGAATCCCGTCATGTGCACGTAATGTTATCATCTTCAAGTTACGTTAAGGGCGCGTCCAGAAAGTAACTTCCAGTTTGTTACGAGCATTGGAATTCCACGTGAATGCCAGAAGTTCACAGGAGCAATGCGTGATCCGACAAATGAGTACGAAAGACTATTCACTTGCGTATCTTAGTAGCTGTGTGGTAAGACTAACTGCTCGCGATTCGAGACATCTGTCGGAAGCGAAAGGCGGCATTTGGACGGGGGTGGCCCTACGTGTACCAACTTCAGTGCACTGAAGATCAGAACAGTCGTCCGAGCCGCGCTCGTTTATGTTAACCGGTTGTCCAGCTTGGATATATATACTCGTAGTAGCTGGCTTTTACACTTGGACACCTTGACCGAGACATAGTGACCCAACGAGGCGCTATCGACACCCAATTCTACGATTGGGAAATTCGAAAAGAGCTGAACTAATTTTGCGTCTTTAAATCTTATATCAATCAGAAGTTTTAATTTCAGGCATTAAACACATTTTTACATTCATGAGGGATTTAGTTAGGACGTCTGGATGATATATCTTCTTTCGGCCTGTCCCGAATTCACCATTTAATACATTTTTACATAAAAATGGGGTTGTGCCCGGGACAGACCGGACGATAAAGACGCACGAGAGTTGGCGATAACTCTTCTAGTATAATATAATATTAGTTAACCATTATTTAAAACGAAAACATTAACCTAGAAAACCATGTGCATCTGTCCCGGACACAACCCCATTTTTATTTTATAACCCAGACGTTCTTCCCATGCTGTGGCGGAGTTAAGGGACATTCCTGTCTCTGCCTGCATGTAACTACATTATTACATGTTTAAAAATATAACATTTGTAATTTAAAGAGAAGTATTGTTTTTATTAAAAGTTGTTTTAACCAACAGACCCACTCTTCTCCTAAACTGGGACGACCTCAAGGCTCTCTTAAGGATAAATTGCTTTTCTCGGAAAACATATTTTTCTAAATCATTTTGAGTGTTCCTGGTGGAGGGATCGACCGGTCTCGATTAGAGTGGCCCAAATGCGAGAGCATAAAAAATAGTGCTTCGGCTTGGCTTGGTTTTTGTGTTTATTTTTCTTTTTTCTGCCGATGATGCCACCACACAACACCGACGGTGCGCATGCTCAGAGCGTTTTGTCGGCGGAGGCGCAGATTTTTTCCCCTCCCCGTGAATATACATAGGTAGGAAGGTGGACGAGTCGCCTGGCTTTCGTCTATATATCCGACATAATGACGTCGAAATGTGGTTTTGTTGGGTGATCTTGTCGTGTACCGGCAACACACAAGCGGGAACACTGAGAACGAACGTGTGCGGGGCGCGCGGGTGAGGTGAGGAAGAGGAGGAGGAAAAGAAAGAAAGAAAGAAAAAGAAAAGAAGGAAGGAACGAGCCGACAACGCGCTAACAAAACAACGACAACCACTTATTAGATTACATTATCGTCTCATTTCTTTTAATCAAGGAGAAAAAGAGGCGCGTCCCCAATTGCCGTGTCCAACGTGTTGGGAAGACGAGTGGCGGCCATCTTTGTTTAATGTAGTGAAGCGGATCAGTTTGACGAGCGGCAGATGCCGTGTTCCATCGGCTAGAGAGAGCGAGAGAGAGCAGCTGGTCACAAGTGCACGCTCACGGAAAAAATAAATTGTTTGTTCTAAAAGTACGACAAAACTATTACCAAGGGTACAGTAGATTACGAGATTTGTTCACCTCCGCCAGACCAATGTAAGGAGGAAATAGGTGTGGCAATTCCAGGAAAATCTAAATATGCGGTAATGAGTTAACGGGGGGTTAACATATTTATTTTTCGTCGCATTTTACCTGTTGATGTCACAATGAAGGATCCTTTATGGGGTCGAGCCCACTTTTTGATCTGGAGAAAGGTGTTAAAGGAAGAACGGAATGTGTCCTAGGTAATTTGATAGAGGGGCTTATTTACAAATCATCTTTTGGCTGAATTTATTTTGGCATTGGATGCACCCCTGAATAGACTTATTCATAAATGGGTACGAAGAATGAATGTATGTGGTTTTCGGTTGTGCAACTTACGATTTTCGTTCGATTTCCTCCTAATTGTCAGGCAGACATGAGACGCTGTAAAAACGTATTGGTGGTGCCCTCAAGCTGTAATAAGGAAAACTATAAAATCCGCATAATTTGTGCTACTGCATGCGCCAGATGTTCATGTCAGATTTCAACACACACGAATTTGATCGGAATAAAATTTTAAAAAAATCACCGCGAAGAATGGAGGAGTTCTGTGCATTTGGGACACTTGCCGAGTTGACAACCTTCTTGGCTGAAACTCCCTTCTCACGTAGTGAAATGTTATTGCGTCCAAAATATTTATGGGCGACTGCCCTGGTAGGAATCGAAGCATTAATTGGGTCCCCGCGCGTTATAACGTCATCCACCTTACATAAATGGGACGCCCAAGACGCTGCGTAGTGTGCTCACTTCGATCGGGGCCGCGTAGAACAAAAGGCAATTAACATTTCGAGCATTTATCGCCAGATATGTCGGAATCGATAGACGTTTGTAGCAGGTCGCTTGCATCTATAGGCACATTATCGTGTGTGTGTGTGTAGAAATCGTTGCTCCGACTGTGGCCTCTGTGCACGAGCTATTGGCGCCCTCTGGTTGCGTCCCAGAGAATCATTTTGTGTGGTTCATGGTATCAGGTAGATTGATCGGGGGGAGGGGGAATTATCTACATTCCTGTTAGGAAAACTTTCGATAATTTTTGTACTTTCTCAGGGATTCTCAGGGATATTCATATTTGGTGGCGATTTGATATTTGGCGTGACGGAACGGTACCAACGGTGACAATCGTAATCTGGTCTCACCTGCCGAATGAGTGGCGCCACATAGTGTTTAAACACAGAGTGGATAGTCCTACGTGTCTAGTGTGCGCCCGCTGCCAATAAGCCATTACGGGGAGCCGCATTGCAGCTATGTTGTCAAATGTTGCCGAGGTCAGTCAATATTGTTTCGCGATCGCTCTCTGCCACACTTGCCAACTACCGTTCACTTACATAGCCGCTAAATCTTCGACGATAGTGGCGCCGCCAACTGCAATAGTTTGACTTAATCTTATTGGAATATCAACTATTACTATCGCACAAACTATCTTCGTTGTGTGATATTTCCCCTCTTAATCGGGCAACACTTTGATTTTTGGTCGTTTTATAATAAACTTTTTTAAGATGTGGTGCAGTTTTAATGGTTTGGGAAAATAAAGATTTAACAAAAGTTACATGCAGGCAGACAGGCATGCCCCTTAACTCCGCCACAGCATGGGAAGAATTTCGTCCGGTCTGTCCCGGGCACAACCTCCATTTTTATAAAGAATTAAGAAACTTAAACAATCTTGGAAAGTCAAAATCACGATTGTGTGATAAAATATATCTAAAAATAAATGTCATTTGTGTTTGATTCAAGATCTTAATAATTAGAAAAATTAGAATGGATGTCTTCGGGACAGCGCCGAATAAAAAAGATCTTAAATATATTTGTGGTGCATTTTCGTTTTCGTTCTAAAAAGTTTTGTGGGCTTGTGAAGCAGGGTAAATTTGAATCTAGTGGGGGAGTGACTCTTAAGATGGGAGTGATGCCCATGCCAGAAAAAATCCAAAACAGTTATTGTACCCACGCAATCAACATTAAATTGTCTAGACTGTTAAGACGTCCAGACAACTACTTTACTTCACTTTTTAAAAAAATGAGTGAATGTACAGTGACTTTGGTACGTGTGGAATTTCGACGAATTTTATGCCCCACCCCTAGATTTTACCATTGATGCGAGTTGCATTATAGGAAGACATATACATAAATTACTCCCAATCGATCATAAGCCAGACTAAAAGTTTGTTAGAGGTTTTCATCAGAGATATAGTGCTTCAAAATCCCTGTTTAATCCGGAAAATACCGATTTCTGTTTTTGGAAAGTTGGCTATTCATGTATAATGCATAGTTGCTGAAAACCGAGTAGGTGCGTCGTTGACCCCTCGTCTCTCTCGCTAACCAACCCAGGTGGCAGCGTCCTTAATTGGAAACAATAGAATCGGCGGAAGAAATTTATGCGAATCGTGCTGCGTGTTTGCCCCAAAATATTATATTAAAACGCCTACAGTGCCTACATGAGTATACGCGAGCCGCTGTACACCCGAAAATAGTGCGCCGCTCTTCTCCACAAATCAAAAAAGGTTGTTAGCCTAAATTTGGCGGCTAGCTTTATGCCGGAGCACACATGCGTCCTAGGCTCGGTGGCTGATGCGAGGGGATCTTCTTCACCTCACTTCATCGTTAGCCCTGGCAACTGTTGAAAATTGTCTCCCAAGACCATGGGGATGATGAAATAGTACGAGAGCCGCATGTCACCAGAGCACAGTACTCTTTAATTAAAGACGATCTCTTTTTGTGATAAAATCAAATTGTGGACAAAAACAGTTTCATAAAATTTAAATTTGTAAAAAAACAACACCTGTTAATGATCTAACGCTGGCATCTGTCAGTCCACCAGGTGAAGCTAGTGTTTTTCGAACAACTGTTAATTCAGAAATCAAACAGCTACCTGCACTGCAGACGTCAATAGTAATAAAGAGTGTGCAAGAAAAAATAATACATTAAAGAACGACGTACTCGTACGTCAAACATCTGCAAAGGTTTGATAGAAAATGAGAAGGGTGCGAATAAAAACAACACCTGTCATGCACGGTTAAGTTAATGACAACAATTGCAAGAACACTTTTCTTTTTGTAATTTTAGTAATAAATTATACTTACATTTGGAAACCGTCAAATCGCTTTTACAAAAAGATTATTAAAATTACGAAACAGCATGCCTTCTGTATTATACCTCGCGTAATTTCATTTGCACATTTATAACCATGTGTCACCTCAAATTTGAGTTCGAATTTCATTTGCACATTAATCCATTGTTGTTTTAGTTTTGTTTCTCAAACCAGTTTTTATGTTGCACTATATTATAATATGTGGGGTATTTTTCTGGGTGACGTTTTCAATTATTTTCAAATGAGAATATTGCAAATGACAAACATAATTTAGTTTACATGATATAACATCACTGAGTATAGATGTATGATAGAAATATTGCATTGTTAATTAATTTTTCACTTTTTTGTTTACTACTCTTATTAGAACCAGCAACGGCGGCGGCAAGAAGCACAAGGAAAAAGGCGGCGAGGCCCGCGACAGCAGCTCCGATCTGGGCCCTGGTGGCGGTTTCGCGCAACACCAGGTTCATCCGGTGGACCACCCGACGGTGGAAAAGATGAACTACGGTGGCGTTGCGACAGACGTGACGTCATCGTCTGCCCTGATGCTCACCTGCCCCGCCGCGGCTGACGCCAACAAGATGGCCGCCTCCACTCCGCCGGATCTCAACAAGATGGCGGACACCGTGTCGTCAGAGTGGTCGCCGTCGGCGCTGCTTCGCGAGAAAGACGTCTCGCGTGACAGCTTCTGGTCGATGGGCAGCGGCAGCCACTACCGTACAGGAAGCGGGAACAGTGTCACCGGCGGAAACGGAAGTGGCGGCTGCGCCTCCTCGCCCTCGCCCCTGCCACCCTATCAACATCTTCATCGTGAGACAGAGGTGGCGGCCTCTTACGGCAGCGGCTGTTTCGGTGCCACTGTGGTGCGCAACGAGGGCGCCCGGCACTTGCCCGACAACGACGACAACCGGAAGTGCGGCAATGACAGTCTGCACGCGGCGTCGGACGACAGCGATGCCGAGAAACGAGACACCGTCAAGGTACGCTTCCAGTTTTCAAATTACATCTGTGAAATTGAATTACAAAACTTTCAACTTTGCCCAGATGCACATTACTAAAGATTTTTCCGTACGATGAGAGAAAACTCAGATGATAATATTAAATTACCTGACAAAAAAGCAAGAGCAAATTAGTCACTATTTTGTGTTTATGTGGAGTTAGGCGACATATTTAGTTTCGACTTTGCACTTTTTCTCACCGTGTGACAGTCTTTAAAGCGATCAACCTCGTTTTTGTTTTGTTAGTTGCTTACTAAGGTTTATTTTACCTCCGTTCTGGGGAATCCTTTTTCTTGAAAACTGAAGACCTTTTTGGGGGAAACATTTACCTTTTCGATCACCTTGACGCGTAAAAAATTGGTGGCACTGATGCTGAAGTGGAAAAAATAAAACGTCATAACTAAAAATAAATGATGTTGGCATCGGATGCGTTGTACGTTTCGAAGTTCTTTCCACCAAGGTGTCGCCACCGCACTTGTCTCCAAAGATATTTCGAAACTAAACGTACCCGTTAGCCCACCTATTTCCAGCGCTCCGAACCACTCCCTCCACCTCTGTAGACATGGCGTCATGCGAAGCTAAACTGTTGCTGAGCGTGCGCTAAATATACTCGCTTCGTGACCAGGAATAGTGCGACACATAATTCGAATAACTTCTTCTCAAGCCGAGAAAGAAGTTCGGCTATTGCAGCGGCGGCGGTCTAGCCCAAGGATTAGGACTGTAAGCTAATAGGTTTTTTGTTGGGCTTCCAAAAGCTGATTAGACGTGTGTCGTTCTCAACGATGGTGTGTATAGACATCTATATAACTTGCTAATATTTTTTAGCTAGAACTAGAAGGCTTAGAAGCAGCTAAACAGGATAATTTCCCGGAAAAATATGGCGAATTGACGCCATTTTGATGGCGTGGGTCCCTGGGCGCCAGCGAGGAACGCGTTATCAATGTGACCACTATTTAATTACGATTATATATTATGATTGCTTTACTTGACTAAAAAAATATATAAATTATTTCAAAATGGGAAATTTAACATTAATTATTCCTTCAATTTTTTATACAATATTTTAAAACTTAAACAACCTTTTATCTCTCCGAATTTTGAATTAACAGAAGGCAAGAACATGTTTTTAATGATTTCTTGCTACACGGTTAACCCTATTCTTGCTATTGAGAAATGGATTGAGAAATGAATGAAACCTACTGTTTCGGTGGTCGCCACAGAGCACAACGAGATATATATATATATTTTTTTTTATATCAACTGTAGTCAACCACACTACAGGCGTTTTGTACCCCTCATGGTGCTCAGGCACTATGCGAGGGGGAACGACCAGTACCCCGGGATCGAAACTTTCGAGAGCCCGCGCCGGGAATCGACCCCGGGACCGCCGAGCCACAGCCAGTAGCAATACCGACTGGACTACGACGAGTCGTACAAACTTAATATAATATCGTATAATGAATATTAAACCGTGCGTAATGACGTCACAATAAAGACTGACTTGGCTGGACTTTAATGCTAATGAATAAGTATCGAATTGTGTCGACCTTCTCTTTGGCTGGAATCCTCTCTGAGGGACGCGTCTCAGTCAGGTGATGGCAATCCGTATTTTATGCGCTTCCCGCTGACTTACCTATTTT
This sequence comes from Mycogona germanica, assembly GCA_034698785.1. NCBI lineage: Eukaryota > Metazoa > Arthropoda > Diplopoda > Chordeumatida > Chordeumatidae > Mycogona > Mycogona germanica. The sequence continues at coordinate 13,135 of JAQGBY010002791.1, read as the reverse complement.
CGTTATTAATTTCGAAGTCCCCCGAGCGGGGGTGAGCAGCAACTCCTTTACAAGTATAGTCGTCGCCACCACCACCCTTAGAAGATCTTTCAAATCTGCTAAACGTAAACTTGGCAAGCACAATTAATTGAGCCAAACCAACCAATGTGTAGATGCACATTTATATTATACAAGAGTATAATAAAACACAGTTCTACAAATCACGAAAATTTGTTGGTGACGGGGGTGTGTTTAGAAATTTAAATAAAAACGAAGATAACATCAAGAGGCAATGTCAAAAAATGAATACGCGCCTCATGTTTCCAATGAGACATTTGTGCTCGATAGCCTACGCGTAATTCGTTTTCAGAAAATAACGTCGCCATTTCAATTTTGTATTGAATTTTTATCAATAAGATATCAATTCCATTACAGACTACAGAGTATTCGGATGACAAGAAATTAGAATTCAATTTTAACTTTCGTCTAATTGTCATCGTGAGTGGGAGGAAATAAATAGCCATTGTTGTTTGTGCTTCAGTCGTCAGTACTGTTCGAAAATGCGCTTTCCTTCGGAATGAAAATACATAAAATACATGGCTGTACGATATCGGATATGCGTTAAAGATCCTTTCCTAGGTAGCGAACATAGGCAATCAAAATTACCGCCAACCTCCATTTCTTCTTTGCACTTTCCGTATTTGTACAGACTGTCCCTGGAACAGGCTTAATCACTAGTTATTAAAGAAACTGAACACATTTTTGAAGTTTGGCCCGACTACAAATACCATTACGATCGGCTTACTAATACCGCATCGCACGATGGCAATATCCTTGTAGCCCAAAATCTATAAATCATATACATGGTCATCTCATTTGCAATCAGTAGTCTGTACGGGTATACTTGTTCCCATAAGAAGCCCCGGAGAACATATGGAGGGTGTATTTTCAATTAAAAATAAATTAAGTATGCGACTACAATACTATCTGTACTTACTGTTTTTAAAAAATAAAGGAAAGTAATAAAATAAAATATTCATAATAAATTCATAATGAAATAGGTGTTGTCTCCGGGACAGCACCGGACGAAAAAAGACGACCAGAGTCGGCGAGAAAGTCTCAAATAAAATAATAGAAAACACTATTATTCGATAAAGATTTTTCCTTATCCTATTTCATTATGAATTTATTATGAATATTTTATTTTACTGTATTTCAAGTACGACTTTGCCTCTTATATACTTATATTGTTTAAATAAAGGAAAGGATGAAGAAAAACAAATGTTAAGACAGACGGGGAATCGAACATCTGATTTCTGGTGCCTTTCTTCGGCACCTAAAATTTTACTGAAGAGTCTAGAGAATTGGTTACATTTACATGCGTGCAAATGAAATTGAAATTACAATACTTTCAGTTGTATTTAACCGGAAATTTTTAATTAAGAAAATTATGATGCATGCTGATGGTGTAACTTTTTATTTGACAGACTTTCGCCATTCAGCCATTTAATTTAGTACAATTCACTTAACGTTTGAGTTGATCAATGTAGATTTTATAGGGCAATCTTGATTCATTTTTTTTAAACCCGCAAAGTAGACTTTGTCAAGCGACCTCATAACAGCCGCCATTTTGCAACACCCCCCTCCTTCCCCCAGTTTTGCCTACCGCAGTGCGATTAGATTCCATCTTTAATAACGAACTGGCGAAGTCGAGAGTTTTTCTTCGCCTTATCGTCTATAACGTCTATAGTGGAAGAGTTGGGGGCAGGCAGGCAGGCGGGCGGGCGAGCTTGAGCCTCGCAGGAAAGAGCAATTTCTGTTTAAAGTCGTTACAGCTTCATTTGCATATCTATTCGCGCGCTTGCCAGCATATTATTGGAGCTGACGACTGCGCATAATCGTTGTTTTCGACAATGAAGACCCCTCTTGAGTGGGACGAAAAGAATGCGCGGACGAGAGAGAAGAAGCGATCGACCCCAGCGTCTCCGCCACTTTCGAGAAGACAGCCTCGGGGAAGAATTTTCAAAATTAATTTTTGACGGCTCGAGCCACTTGGCCGGTTGCTGTTTACTACAGGGTGAACCTGAAACTATGGACCCCGTTTATTATTTTTAATAACTCTTCCAAAAATAGTCAGATTATTATGAAATTTGGGGATAATTAAAATAACAATATCCTCTTTGAAAATTCCAAGACTCAAATGTCAATTTTCAAATTTCTCACTACTAATGTTGCACCTTCTAATGTTCCCGAGTATTTATGCAATTCGCAACTGTGTAGCGCGTTTGCTGTAATCTTCTGAAAAAATGCGACATAACAGGAGATTATGAAGATAAATGTCTTAACGAGTTTCCGAACAAAGGATCCTGAAAAGGACTGGACCGATCGATGTTCCATCTGTAAACTGTGGTCGTTCAGAAGTTTCACGAAGGTACAGTCTCTGACGTGGATTCGAATCCAGAAGCAAAGTCCTTAACCCTTTAATGGACCATTCGCTCGGCGGATCGTCCGTAATTAGTCCTTCAGCCGCGGTTGATTGACCGGAAAACCCCGCTCCTGATATTTGACAGACACTTGAGGCGGACTAACGACTTTGCCCATATCATTAAAAAAAATTATCGAGTGTGTTTATTCAGTGGATCTCTGTAAGCAAAACTATATTTGGAAGCTCGGTTAGACCCCTATCAAAAGTTTTACCGATAATATCGCGCGGCACCATATTTGAATCACGACGAGGGGAGGTTTTTGATTTGTATCCCTGCCTGCAGCACAGCGAGCACGTACTTAAGACGTCTTGCCCCGAAGACGTTGGCATGTCAGCGGCGTTTTTAGGCGCGCTACCTGCCAAGCTGTCCACTTTACTCGTGAGTCTGTGGTCACGATTATGACCCGTCCTGTGTCCAGATTATATATCACGAATTAGCCGCAACCGAGTGGATAAATGATACTCGCGCGATTTTGTTGTGAGATGCATGCGAATGTTCGGATGTTATACTGGCTTACGTGACTGATGGAGAAGCTGTCAAATTTCTCTGATCCCAAAATGGCGATATTGCTTTTTTTTTTTTTTTAAATAATTCGGCAGCAGCGTTAAGCGTTTTGTTGTCCTTCACTTTGATGACATATCGGGTTTGTCGGATGCCGGAGGTCTTGACCTCGGTGACCCTCAGGGCTACAAGTGGTCGGCCTCAAGAAAGTATAAATACTGGCACAACATTCTTTTATTTACAGATCGGTTGAGAATTTATTATAGGGTTGCTTCATCATAATGGGGTATCGATTTTCCACTGGTCGTGCAATTTATTCGGATAAATTATATGACCAGTATAGTCATCAAACTTAGTTTCAACCAAGTAACGTTTGTTTCAGTATATATTATTAAAATTGGGTTGTGTTTGCAAACCCGGTTATGTGAATTTGCGATAGTCTTAAAGACGTGAGATGGTGAAACATTGACAGTATCGAAATTTTAATTATACTCATACAAGTGCGTGCTCACATTATAAAATATTTTTCAAATTAATGGATATGTCGTCTAGCAAAAGAAAGCCCCCAAGAGAGGGGCCTATGGCCGGGGTCGAACGACCAGTTGTATCTGAGATATTTGTTAAGGAGGTCCAGAACTAGAACTAGAACCCCCCCTGGAGGCGACATGGTAATTTTGCCTAGCCCAAACTTAGTATAAGCTACCTAGGTAGGGATCCTTAACGTGTACCTGACATCGTACAGGCACGGCTCCCACGGCTTTACTTCCATTCCGAAGGAAGGCGCGTTAAGGAATTTCTCTAGCCCGAAAAATTCCGAAGGTGTCGGCCGGAATCGAAACCGCGATCATGGGCTATGAGGCGAACGCGCTACCTCTCTGCCACTCGACACCCCAACTTACCTTTTAGGATGTTCTATCAATGGTGAACCTCCTTAACAAACATTTTTACCTCACCTCACACTATGGCAACGTCACCTAGTGTGATGAGATCTGTATTTAAATATTGTTCTTGTGATTGGGTATTAAAAATAATCTTGGCCATCTGCAAGAAACTATCTGGTGGCCAAGACAGTGTCACACGGGCCACAGTTTATACAACGGCACGCTCGGAGCGTGAGGAGTTTCATTTTTTGCTGACTTGGAGAACCGTCCCCGCCATCTTCCATTCCGGATGACCGCTTTGGCGTTTCAATTGCGCGATCCCCGGTTATTTATTCAGCCCTGGAGAGAAGAAGATGGTGAGGAAGAGCCGAGAGAGTTTTGATGGTTTGGTCGAAGCTGGGGGAAAAAGAGAACGAACGAACGAAAGAACGAGAAAAAAAAATTGCAATTCTTTTTTGTCTTCATAGTTTTCTTGTTATTCTTCGTCCGCCTCCTCATTCGCTGTTGTTTGTTCTCTAAAGAGCTCATCGCTTTTTGGAATGGAGTTGTGGATTCCTTTTTTTTCCTCCTCGCTTTCTTCAGCAAGAGGAGGAACTATCGTTGGCTTTCGTAACGTCTAGCTGCTTTTGGCATTCTCCATCCTTTTCATTGCTGCACAGGACCTTTATCTCTTTCTCTTCGAGTTGCTGGGTTTTTGAAAAACGACTGGCTTTAAAAAGGACAGGGAAAAAATAAAATAAAGAACCACGTAGGAAACGGTGGGGAGGTGATAGGAGTGTGTTTTTGAGAGTAGGGTGGGGCGGGGAATTTTGGAGTAGCAAGTGCGCTGTCTAGAAGTGGCATCTCTACGGATTAAGGATTTAGGCTCGGAATGTAAGCCCCGACGTTAATCTGTCTACGCTTGTCGCTTTGTTGATCTCGCAAATGGCGGAATAAAATAAGCCATTCGAGTCTTCGGCAAGGACAGTTCGAAAGTCACTCGCCATCATCGGCGAAAACAAGAACTGAATATTCGGAGTTACTTTTTTAATCTGAAATCCTGTTGTGTGTCATTTCATTGTCGGTATTTTTGGCGGAATGTTTTTTAATCGCCTAATGCATATGATCGGAATTTATGTGACAAGTGGTTATATCGTAACAATATTCAACAGGGATATTTAAAAAAAAATCATATCGTACATAATTTGTTTAAATCATTTCATCATAACTTAGTTCTTAATTCTCCTATTGTGTGTGGGAGCAGTCATATTTTATTTATCATTAGTTGCACGGTGTATTTGTGCAGTTCGAATCGATATTCCAACAAAGGAAGGCCTATTTGCGAAACGACCCGATCTAATGAATGAACAACGGATGATTCAATCTGGAGGAATTCTTACGAAATGCCAACATTGCTTAGAAATTGCTCAAATCAGTTCCGTAATTGCCCATCCCCTCCCCTAACCCTGCAAAAAAGAAAAAACTTTCAGACACTCCTTTTCTCTCCAAACCATTGCATTTCCGAAATAACTTTGCGGATTAATCCCTTGTTGACAAAAGTGTGTTGCTGCTTTTTTCCCAAACAACAAAAAAAAGAAGAGATGTTAAAGGAAAGAGTCGAGTTTTCGTTTTGGCTTTCTCGTATTCCCTTGCAAGAGGACATAAATTGTTGTCGTTCGCTCTCGTCGCGTTCACGCTTTAATTTGAATACGTCTCGTTTCCGAATTCCAGGAATCGCTAGAAAAGCGAATCGTCGAACTCGAGCAGCTTCTGGATACGGAGCGAGGCCATGTGCAACGCGAACGCCATCTGGTGGCCAGCCTCCAGCGGGACAAGGAGCGCAACCAAAGGAAAATCAACGTAAGTCGACCGAGGAATCCCAAGTTCTCTTTCCTCATTTTTTTTTCCTGTTTCAAAAAGCCTTAATACGCCAGATGTTTGCTGTTAGACGGCAACAGTTGACTATTATGCAAAGGAATTTGCCTTTTTAACTGTTTATATTGCCTCCTAAATTTCATTTAGTGCAGAAATTAATAGGTATTCTGTAAGACCGCCTGAGCACTTTTGTTGCTCCATTGTTGCCAACCGGCAATTCTATGCCGTCTTATTTTACGAGACATTTAATTTTGTGAAGTGTAAGACGTGCAGAAAAATGTTTTCTTTCTGTAGGCATGTTTGTTATAAGACGGCACAATTTATCAATGGCACATTAGAAAGGCCAGGCTGATGAGAAATAAGATGTTTTTGAATTGCTTTGGGTGAGAGTCAAATTATGGATTTTGAAAAACGGAGTCTGTTCAATGAATGCGATTGTCGGAAGTTCTTTATAGATAGACGCTCCCCGATTGTTAAAAAAATTAAAATGTTATTCCTGCGTCTTTAGTGTTAAGCGAAACAACTGCATTGCTTTAAACTGGGTTATAAAATTGAGACTTTTTTAAACCGGACTTCGATCTTGGGACTTGGCGGTGTTCACGATTCCGTCGGGTGGCACCACTTTGGCACCGACACAATTCTGACATAAGACGCTGGTGTCCCATTTGCGGGAACAACTCGCCTTGTTTCGCGGATCCTTGATTCGATTTGTGGTTTTACGCGTTTCGAATCTGGTTTTGCGCGCCGACAACACGACTGATGAACGACGGTCCTTGTGTTGTGTGGTTGCTGGGATAGGGGAAAAACCTCAGTCGCTCGCGACGCCCTCTATAAACAGGCCAACGTGTTTCCGGTTCAAGGAAATTTGAAAAAAAAAAAAACTTTGTTCATTACACATGAAAATGTTTAACATATTTTGGTGCACTTATGAGTGTGTGACGCCACTGGCTCGGTTTGACAAGCCCTATAACATTTTCATTTTATGTCAAACTCAAGACGAAGTTGTGCTCACAGCAAGGCCGACTTCGTTGATAAAATCCCAGAAAATATTAAAACTACTGAAAACAGCCCAAACCTTTCAGCCGCTAAAATTATTTCCTTGAATTTCTTCGCGAAGTTTCTTTAGACGTTTCTGCGTCACAGAACTTTCGAGTATTTTGTTAGTCTCCATGAATCTGGGACATATCTTGAGACAAGGACAAAATTTTGTTCAGAAAAAGCATAACGACAAATAGAAAAGAAGTCTTTCACTTTATCGGTCTGATAGTGAAATCCTTGTTGACAGCCAACCCAACAAACGCGATATTCTACCACTGTCTTTAACCATTCCGTTTGGGTACCGACGTCATAAACTCCTTGTTCCGTTCGTGATGGGTGGATGTTGTCAGGTGCGTCCTAGATTCGCCTATATGGACTCGTAATGTGACAGACGTTGCGCCGCGGTCCCCGTGGCAGTTGGCACGAGTCAATTATCCGGAATTTGGAACTTGATGAAACTTTTGTGTCGTTTGGCGTAAACTATGCTAAGCCAACGCCCTCGGACGGAACCCGAGACTGCGTCACTGGACCTAGATAAAAAGCGTGTCGCAGGTGGAGGTTCACGAATACACAACAGATCAAGGAGTCTTTAATTTAACGTTGAAAAATAATGTTGCGAATATGATTTTTCTGAAATGAGTCATAAAACAATCCTTCATCCATGCATGACAAACGTTTTTAAACCTCCTTTTAAGTCCTTGTACGATTGCCCAGTTGGTTTAGCGACTGACACTGGCTCGGTGGTCTCGGGTTCGATTCCCGGCGCGGGCTTTCGAAAATATCGATCCTGGGGTACTGGTCGTTCCCCTCGCATAGTGCCTGAGCATCATGAGGGGACCTGTATGCACCTGTAGTGCGGTTGACTACAATTGATTGGGTTAAAAAAATAGTATCCTTACGTTAAAGGAGCCTTAAAAATGAATGAGATATTTTTAAATTACAATTTTTCAATGCAAAATTAAGACTCATTGATTTACAGTGTCGTGTTTTGAGTAATTTTAAGATGTGGGCCGTATATACGATTATAAATTCCAACTATGTATAGTTTTTTCGAGTAGTAACAACTTCGTCTGTTCAGTTATTTTGGCATCGGTGATTCATTCACCCGAACGCTAAACGAATATTTGAAATTTGCTACAAGAATAAATGACTTAAATTAATTACGTCTTTAGATTTGGTACTCAACTTCATAAGATAGCTCCATTAGATCCTGGTACAAATAATAGAACAATTTTTCGCAGGTACCGTAACTTTCTCATCGTTTCAGGGTATTATCGTTTAGCTACACGTAGAAGAAGTTTGAGGCATATTTTTCAGTGGTCTTCAAAAATTTATCAGCAAATTTGATGTTAAGAGAAACTTCTCTTTTTTGATGGCGTGTGCTTACTTATTATGCCTTTCGCTGTGGCTGCAATATTACTTTTCAACGAGCCCGCGCGCGCTCGCTCTCCTGAAATTCATCCCAATTTTTATGATGACGATACTACACGTCTACTTGCGTGTTCGACGATACTGCGTTTGACTGCGTCACTTAAAGTGGTCTTATCGTCCGCCATTTAAACGCGCCACTTGAGTGAAAACGTCTACGCGAATGCCCGAAATGATGCTAATAAAATATCAGACGACTATCTCCTGGTGTGGCTCGGTGAAAATTTTTACGAATTAAAGACTACTCCATTTCGAGCATTGCCGTATCATCTACGAACATATATATATATAAAAGTGTCTGTCATTTACAGTTTCCAACCTTCCCCTCCCTTTGGTAATCAACGGCCGGGCATAAGGAGGTGGGGAGCCGGACCACCCATCTATACGTCACTTATTTAGCGAGATGGGACGGTTGTTCGTAAAAATAGATAGTAACCAACTAAACGTGTATACGAGATGCCAATATTTTTAATAGCTCTCTCACTCTCTCTCTCCACTACCGACTTTTAGGAAGCGAAGGGTGTTTGTTGCTAAAGATGTGGGGTGGTGGTGGTGGGTCGGTCGCGTTTGATGATCCGGTTCCGTAATGCTACCGCATCGCGCATGCCGATGTCTCTATTAGCGTCAACTAAACGAGTCTATACTATTCCCGTCAACCCCACCTCCTTCCTCCTCTTGCGAGCTTGTTTCCGAGATTACTTCGACATTATTAACTATTAAAATGCTCTCCGTGTTCGACGCCGCTTTTCATTAAGTACTTTTTCGAGGAGGCTGCGATGTGTTCCCGTCCGCGCCGCTCTGATCGTGTGTGTGTGTGTCCGTCCAAATTACGTCTTCCGACGTCACTTTATTAAAACTCGGCACTTGCTCGTCGATTGAGAATTACAGTGTTCTGTTTTGTATATATATATATAGACTGCTGCGGCAAGTTCATATATGCAGATGGCGAGCACTCAAACCCTAAAATCAGCGATTCTAAACCTGCTGTGCACACGTTCAGATACAAAAGATGACTGGTTCAGCAAATGCTAGGCTTAGGTTTGTTCAAAGTGTTTAGAAGGGGTGTCCAAGTAACGTTAAGTCAGTGGCCTATTTTTCTTTAGTCAGACCTTTGGTTGAATACTGTAGCTCCGTTTGGGATCCTCACCAGGTGGGGCTCATAGGTGAAATTGAAATTGTCCAACGAAGGACTGCTAGATTTGTTAGCGGGTTGTTGATATTGGAATGGGAATCGTTAGAGGATCGTAGAAGAGTGACCAATATTGGGCTTCTGGCTCGTTTTTTGAAGGGGGATTGTAATGTGAAAATTGGGGAAATTGTGAGATAGGCTCCTAATAGGTGTAGAAGAGCGGGACATATTAGAATGGTTCGGGAGCTGCATTGTAGATGTGACCCGTACTTCAACTCCTATTTCCCCAGAGTGTGTCGACAGTGGAATAGCCTAAATGAGTCAAGTCAGGAGCCTGTTAGGATAGGACAACCACACCTTTGTCCTTAACTGGTCCCATTGACCCCATCCGGGGCTGCTCGTGGGTACATATTGTAATTGGTAATTGGATTTGGGAGATTGACTTCAGGGATGATTAATCATCCACCAGGTGGCGCTTATTCTTGCGTCGATTTTCTAGAAAGAAATAATTGTAAACACCTCAATACTAATGAAGCATTTTTTTTAATGGACTGAACTAAATTGCCAGCGTGTTTCTTACGTATACATGTATGTGATGATGTAAGGGGTCGATTCAAAGTTAAGATATCGATTGTGGGTTGTCTGCGACGGTGTCAACGGCGGCGCTTATACATGTATGCCAGGGCACGTACAAATATTGACTGGCTGTGTATTTGGGGGGACGGGGGAGTCACTTCTGAAATTGGGGACAGGCAATATTAACAAACGCACACCGCACTTGTACGTGATAATCAACATTGACAGTCAACAGTTGGTCTGTATAATGGCCTCATGCAGCCTCTGGCCTAGTTATGATTATGGCCGAACTACCTCATTCGCAACATCATATCCGCCATATTGGGAAAAAATTGTGGTGACCTCTGATGACATTGTCGGGCAATATGAAAAACACGTCGCAGTTACATTTTTAAAATTAAAATAGCATATTTTCTTCATTCACGATTCATTAGAATTTGTGAATTATTCGCAGTGTCTGCTTAATTTTTTATATTCCACGTTTCCCATATTTAGTCATGCTGGTTTTTTTGGCAGACTGCACACAGAGATCTTTGAACATCACAAAAAAATATCATTAATATTTTGAGTTAACCTTTGGACTTACTTCTCGGAAAATTGATATATCGCCTGCGATGATGAAAACGTAATTCAATTCCGAAGTTGCAACTAGTGTGGCTTCTCAATTTTCGAATTTTCGTGCAGCCCACCATGCAAACACATACTAATCGATGCATGTTTGTGTAAACGAATGTAGGTGCTGCTATAAGGTATGAGGCGACTACTTTCTGAGCCACCTGGCGGCGAAAGATGGAAGCGTTTGTTAGGCGAAAGTGAGGGATGCAATAACATACCTAGTATTTTTGATTTAGAAGCGTGTTCGAGCAAGATGACGAGAAGTGTTCAATCGGTCAAAGAGTTATGAGGTGATAAGTGCGCACTTTTGGACACAAGCGCGCTTTGCGGCAAGTTTAGGATACTTTTTTATTGAAGTTTTACTACTCTCGTCTACGACTCGTCGTAGCCCAGTTGGTTTAGCGACTGACTGTGGTTTCGACGGTCCCGGGTTCGATTCCCGGCGCGGTCTCTCGAAAATTTCGATTCGGGGTACTGGTCGTTCCCCCTCGCACTGTGCCTAAGCACCATGAGGGGGGACGTAACGCCTGTAGTGCGGTTGACTACAGTTGATTGGAAACAAAAAAAAGTTCATAAGACTGTAATATCTTTTTTCTAGCAGTTCCATTCGAAATAACTGATTTTTTAGAATTCGAATCATTCTTATGGTCAGAGTAACTGAAATCTAATTATTTAGTGCGCCATAGACGCTTCTCGCGCAGATTCAAGCAATTTCGGTTTTGAGCGCTACGCGGCGCTGCGAGAACACGTTCCGCTATTGCTAGATTTTCGCGCCAACCCTATAGGAATACGTGTGTGGCTTCCAAGGAGATTCTATATTCCGATTTGTGTTTTTTTCTTCTTCAACCGGCTGGTCGTGTGGACAGGCGATTCGAATTCGTGGTTCACGGCTTTTCGCACGCGTTGCATGCGGGTGGCATTGCTGATTTGGCGGCCGCACAGGTTAACTGATTGTCCCGTCCACGCTCTACATAACCTCTGCGCCGTAAATTCTTCACCAAACTCTTGTGTTGATTGCGGTGGGAAGTGCGGAGGACTTGTATAAGCCCTCGTGTGTGTGTGGTGATGCACATTAGCATGACCTGCGGTTAAGCCTTGCCTACCTAACTAACTGTGAAATATGGTACACTCGTTTGTCTTCACATCCGCGCACATTGGCGTTTGGCAAACTGGGCCATTCAGTGACCGACATGATTGTGTGTGGTCTCAAGACCAATACTGTATTTTTTAATTCCCTTTTTTCATTCTGACTGTATTTGGTATGTGATGTGCGTAACCGTGAAGTCCCCGTTTCACAGCCACTTGTTTAAATGAAAGGAGACGTTTTCTATTTGAGATTATTGCTTTTATTATTGTTACTGTGTTGACGGCGTGATGAAAGCCAATAGGGAATCTATTTTAAGCACTATCGCCAAACCTAATAATAAAACCCAAGCTATGTAGCGATTTTACGAAGTACTCGATCGTTTGGAAGTTGTCCTCGTCCATGGTTGACCATCCCCCCAACCGGCTTGCCCCATAAAATAGGCAAGCAAAAATGTTAGACGAAGCCGTCGAAGCGCCACGTCTGGATCGGAGTAATATGGCAAAAATTTATTGGCTCCCGGCATAAATAAATGTGCGTCGGTAAAATGGCATCTCCAGCACTTACTGTAAATAGTGAAGCTGCTCGCTCTCATCCCATACCAGTTGCCATTTTGTTACCAAAATTTCGGGACTCGCTGAAAGTGCTCTTCGGCTGACGCTCAGGCGGGTTTAGCGATGAAGTTGGCCAACCTCATGTCTCCCTGGGTTTGGTGGGCCATTTTTATTTTTTTCTCTCTCTCTCCACGATCGACCGTTTCGTTTATTCGAGCTTCTGGCACATATGTTAACGTGATAACGGATAAACTTGAAATCGACCTGAATTATGGACCCGAGCTGTCATCGGAAATCGAAGCCGGTATTTTTGCATCTTTTCGCGCCAAGTTTATATAGAGAAATGCCACCTGTCACAAGCAAAAAACGCGATGACATTGTGCCATTTGGAAGTTCGTATTTTCGTTTTTCACGGACATTAATCCATAATAGTCTCTTTGTACAGTGAAGAGCGATTCAAACTGGTTTTGGATGTTTGTTGACCACTTTTAGTATTCCTTTAATGGGAATATTTAGAATTGCTCTTGCTAAATTGCCACTGGAAGAGTGATTACCTTGACGGAGACACATTTCATTTTTGGGAATTAAGTAGAAAATTTATTACCTGAATCGAGCAATTGTCATTACCCGTGAATATTTTCATTCCCGTCGATAGTATACGTGATGTATTGGTTTACTTATTTGAAGTACATTGGTTTAGGCTCAAAGTTTTAACCCTCAAAAAGAACTTGAAGATAGTTGGGGTTGCTTTGACAGCCGCTTGAGTCTCTTCAAAATGTTATATTAAAATAGCAAGGAATGCGCTAACAACATGCGCCCAAGCAAGTTTTTTCCCTAGACTTATCTCTAGAGAGTGACTGACAAAACGCGCCAGTTGTGGCTGTTTATGTAGTTATTAAAAGTATGATAAAATAAAATATTCTCAAAAAATTCATAATGAAATAGGGGTTGTCTCCGGGACAGCACCGGACGTTGTTTGAGAGTTTTTCGCTGACTGTGGTCATTTTTTT
>JAQGBY010002790.1:0-21536 GCA_034698785.1 Mycogona germanica | reverse complement strand
ATTGCGGGCCACGGCCACAGCCACAAGGCAGGCAACCAAAAGTAAAACCTTCATGTTGAAATACTGTAGAACATTGATTTAATTAATAAATTTATAATTTTATTATTTGTCATAATTCATTACGGTAAAACGTTTAATAAAAATTGGATTTCTGTCTGATACAATGTTAATGCAATGTGGATATTTTGATTCTTAGTTTGTGATCCAAAAGGACAAGTTGGCATTACTAAAAAATTGTGCAAGAGTGTGTCAAACCTACGTGCAATTTTGCTAGAGTGATTTCTAAATTTGGTAATGAGTAGAATATTCCACTGCAAAATAGTGTTTAGAATTTATGAAATTGTTGAATTATTAGTAGGACTTACCGTTACACGTCGAATGTCAAACCCAACAGTAAAGTGTTTTTTGTAGAGCACATAACGGCCCTTTTATACTAAATAAAAATAGTACCGATTCGAAATTATCTGCCTACTTAAGCGAGATAGTGATTGATTGCACAGAAAGGCTATTTTTATTATTACACGTGCATTTGGAGTTATCAAAACGAAATATAACATGAGAAATAATTGAACTGAGCAACGTCCAACGCGATTAACCAATGCCACTCTTAAGATAATTAAATTTAATCACAATTGTGCTCGCTTTGGATTGGCACAGCATTTTGTGCATGTCATTGCATGTGACTTTTTCATTTTGTATCGTGATCAAAAATTGGCAGCTTTTTTTAATATGATTAGCAGATTTGAATGTGTAAGTGACCAGTGTTGGGTAACTTCCTTTTAAATTGAACGGGAAAGTTACTTCAGTCCTTTCTAGAAAACGGAACGGGGCATTTCTTTAATACTTTATTATGAACGCGTTCCTTTTTCGTTCCAAAATAAGAATCCCTATCTAACCAAACGTGTCCTGATATCGTTCAGGTACGAGTCATGATTTTACTTCCATTCCGAAAAAAAAATGCGTGCGACGGAATTTCTCTCGCCCAAAAATTGGCGAAGATGTCGTCCGAAATCGAAACCGCAACCACGGGAAAATCCCGCTAACCATTCGTCTACTTGTCCCCTCTTTGGATCTTATATTATTACTTTAGAAATACTATATAGTCCAGTGTGGCATTTCCTCCACTGGACTGAGGATATGGTGGTCACACTGTGCACAGTCGATTGATTTCTCTCGACATTGAGTCATTCGAAAGAGTACAGTTTGATTTGTCTTAAGGGTCAAGGGCTGGTCCTGTGACTGGGGCGATGCCCATTGTATTCGGATGGGAATTGGTTTTCGATGTCAAGTAAAGTTCTGCTTCAAAAGAAAATAGGAACGCTTCAAAATCTTTACTATCCCCCAAACGTTAATTTCCAGAAAATTCAACGGGGCGCTCTCTCTGTTCCCCAGAAATGAAATGTACGCGTTCCTGGAATGGGAACTTCTGCGTTCCATTCCTACCCAACATTAGTGACGTGTAATGGTTACAAATGTGAGATTTCTTGCAAACACAATCAATACATTGAGATAGAAACTATCAATGATACTATAGTTAGCCTTTTAAAATATTTTTAATATCGCTCATTACAGAAGCAAGTAAAAAAGTCAACACAACGTAATAATAGAGGGATCAACTACTGCTTTTTATTTTTGTACAAATTGATTTTTGCAGAGTCAGAAATTATCACGGACATGTTTCATCAGAGATAATAACTTCAACGCGTCAACATAACATGTATCTAATTATAACGAATGTGGTACCAGGCAGAGTTGTATGCTTTTTCCATGACAGGAATCCGTTCAAATCTCTCCGTACTTCAGAAGTCGATTACCACTATTATACCACTATTACACCACTATTATATAAGATAAGTTATACGCAACAATTCAGCTCCGTACTTCGTCCCTCTGCCGCCACCACCCTCACCCTCCTTCCCGTCTGATTAGCAGAGGGACCAGATAAGAATGGACCTAAGATAAGACGACCAGTGCAAACTTTTCAGATCGTATCACAAATGATTTTGACAATGGCGCTGAAAATTACGCTGAAAACAAGAAATGCAAATTTATATTTGTAAAATCAATGATTGTTAATGAGGTTCACGGTTGATTGAACATCTTATAATCCACACAGGTAGGCGATCGACCTGGATATTTTGCCTAACCTAGACTGCTTAGGAAAGGTATCTTTAACATCCCGATATTCTATTCCGAAATGAAGGCGTGTGAAGGAATTTCTCTCACCCGAAAAATTCTGAACGTGTCGACCGGAATCGAAAACGCGGTCACGGGTCATGAGGAAACCCCGCTACCCTCTCGACCACTCGTTAACTTAGTATGTTTGTTATCTCCACAAATATACAAGTTTACCATCAATTTAAAACAATAATAACGGACGCCCACAATAAGTGATTTAATTACAATCACCAATAAAATGGAACAATATCAATTGGAAAGCAATTTGATGGCTGCATACAACAATATGAACATTATTTCAAAGTTTATATCGCGTAACTTATTTTATTTTACCCAATCGACTGTAGTCAACCGCACTACAGGCGTTACGTCCCCTCATGGTGCTTAGTCACTATGCGACGGGTCAGTACCCCGGGATCGAAATTTTCGAGAGCCCGCGCTGCAAAGTCAGTCGCTAAATCAAGTGGGCTACGACGATAAAGTTCATTATATCACGATAATGAATTTTGGACTGTGCGATCGCCAAATGCAACTGATACCGCGAATTTTATTATCGAGACGACGTTGATGCATTCACAAAGCGACATCCGCCAAACAATTGCGACAATAATAAGAAATGCACGAAGGTAGTGTTTTAAATGTTCAGCTTGAGAAAGCTATAAAACACTTTCCTGTGTTCACGAATTGACATTTAAATACATATTTATTTAACAAACGCAGAAAAATCGGACATGACTGAATATTTTAAATTACACTTACGTATTATTTAAGTACGGCAAATCATGTGCGCCAATGTTTGTTCTGAACATGACGCATATTGTATTGTTGGTGATTCAGAAAATCAGTTAATTCGTTGCAATTACAGTAGATATTAAACAGTGAGAACTATTAGAACTGAAAACTTTTTGTATATTGATATTATTGTAATAGTTTAACAAACATCGATAATTTTTTTTACAGTAGAAAGTTAAAAACTATCGAATGTTTTAATAATATATCTAGTGTTTTTCAGTTGCTCACATTTCTATGGGCAATCCCTTCAAAAATTGTCACGTTTATTATTGTAGTAAGACATCGATAGCCTAAAACATCGAACATCCCCACAAAATTCCCCAAAGTTCATTCAGAATACACAGAAAATCCCCCACAGAATCCCTCAGAGCACTTAATTTATTGTTTAATTATCGAATATTCTCATCTTATCGATATGTCTAAAGACCGATATTTACTGAATATAACGCATCACTAAGTGACACTAATTTTGAGTTTTATTTGTTTTTTTTAACAACGCACATTTTCAGGTTTCTATTGCTAACGCTCATTAGGCTATTTGGCGGACAACGCGCCACTAGCGGCTCAGTGTGATACTAGAACACCCATGGGTTTTTCTGGTTTGCACAATTGACTTTGTCTTCCTGGCAACTCAATTCCTGCAGATATAGTCAAGGCCAATATGCAGAATGCCATACCACTAGTGACTAAAGACCACATATGTACACTGGGATTACTATTAGGCGAAGCTGTTTCCTGCAACTCATTAGCAGTTTAGCGCGAAATCACCATCAGTGCATCTAAATAAACCTGGATAATTCCTATAAAGTAGGACCCCATGCTCGGTCTCTCCGCACAACACTGTCAGGTCGTCACTGTAACAAGGTACATGTACACAATATTTCTTATTCCGGCATATGTTTAAAAAACATTTGTAGTTCAATTAAAGCACGATCATTTTTTACTTTAATTATGACGCAGATAGTCGTGAAATAGTGGTATTTTGTTTGTCATGCTACAACAAAATGTAAAAAAATACATTTCTTGTCCTTGTTTAATGCTCATTTGAATTTTAAATTGCGCCACACTGTAGAATTTTAGCATATAAGAATAATAGCACTGCAATTTTTTTCAATTGCAGAAAATTCAATTTTCCAATCTGTGTCCAATCAGTTGAAATGAAATAGCAATTTAATAAACTTAGTGAAATAGTAAAACGTATTATTTGTTTGAAGTTGCCGAAATTGGACACATTAAATATTCTCATGTACATTTTAGGTTCCAAAATGACCGTTACTACATTAATAATTAGTCTTCTGTTGATCGTTTCGCTGGAACTTCATCAAGTGACGTCAGTTATTTTGAAACCCAAGAACCCAATATATTGCAGCGAGAAGAAACCGTGTCCCAACTGCGAAACTTGTATCTCAGGCACACCTAAAAGCTTCTGTCTTGAATTCAGTGCCTGTAGCAGTTGCGAACGATGCAACAAAAAGACCAAAAAGTGCGAGGCGAATCGAGGTCCTTTATGTAAAAGGTCAGTCAACATGTGCATTTTTGCCAAATGCGGTCGGTGTTACAGATGTAATCCTGCCACAGGATGCGAGCCGGATCCTAATCAGAAACACTGTGACCAGCCAATCACACCAGTCATCCCAATTGCTCCAACATTTCCTAGCAACAAATGCGACGACGAACGATGCAGCAAGTGCAGAGAATGTAATCGGGTGACCGGCGAATGTGAGCTCAAGATATGTGGAGTGCGCAAACGTCTTGATCCGGAAACCTGCATCTGCGAAAATTACCACGTACCGCCCCCTGCCGACAACCAATGCCTGACCGTCAAGTGCTCCAGGTGTCACGAGTGTGACCCCGTCACCGGAGAATGTGTGACGTTGAAATGCCCCAAATGTTATTATTGCGACGAGAAGGGCCTGAGTGGAGCGTGCGAACCAAACCCATTAGTCGATTGTGTCGGAAGAAAGTAATGATTGTGAATGTGATTTATTCTCTACCTAAACCGATATTATGATTATTTTACATTTTTCAGTAATCGCAATTATTGAATGATTTATACTCAAGAGGATATTTACTATAGGTTGTACTGAACGTTATCAAAGTGTGTTATTGTTATATTGCATAATTGTGCGAAATAAAGACAAATGGATTGATATTTATTGTCACTTTTTATTTTTCTGTGTGACTGTAGTTATTAGCATGCTAGTTTTAAGCTTTATCACAAGGCAAGAAATCACAATCCTTGGTGATGTATTGGCGAGTGGTGCTCGTATTACATCTAATATAACAGGGATTGCCACGTTGATGAGTAGCAATAATACAATTTATAATATGTATGGGTAATGGGGACAATTTATGATACAGGAAAAACCTATTTGCAATTGTATCATATCATAAAATCATAAACTCGACAATATTAAATATACTCTTATCTCTTTCACATCAAAATGCACTACTTTTGCGTTGATTTTCTTAATAATTTAGAGTTCCGAAAATTATTGAAGTACATAAAATACAAAATATGATTCCAACATTTTCAATTTATGGTGCAGAATGAAGTGCAGACTTTGGTTGTTAATTATTGTAGGTAGAGAGTTTTACCATGCAGATATGGTGCCCTGTGAATTTCTTCAACTGAATCGGTCTCTAATATCTAAATAAATTATTTTTCAACGTTGTTATGCGAATTAATTCATCTACTTTATTGTACTTGTGAAAATGTATTTTCAACCTTAAATGCTGCCATCATTTATAATTTTTTATATTACCTGCAATAAATACTAAAGCTAGAAATCTCAGAGTTGATCATGTTGTTCAATGACAGAACGACTGATTAGTGATTGCCTCACTATATTTATTTTATAATATATTTACATGCCAAAATGAAAATGAGCAGGCGAAAAGAGATCGTCAACAAATCAACATACATCTCTCAACTTATCTGTCTCCATTTTAATTTCTTTTGTTCGATTGTTCCGCCTTTGTTTTTAACAGAAAAGTTGGTTTGACGCTTTCAACTTGTATCCAAGTTACAAACGTCACATTTTGCGATCTCTCAATGTTTATAAATAAAATTTCTTCAATTTTGTTATTTAAAAAACAACTTTTAATGTAAGGTTGTGTTAAACGGTGATACACGCGGGTCTATTTTTGTGATGAATCATTCCTATATTAACCTAATTTGCTCAAAGGGTACCGTGTTTTTTAACATTTCATCGATTTGTTGCAGCTGCCGCTGAGTACCAGAACCCAATTCGGTTAATGCACATGAGCACTGAGTCATTTTTAAATTTTATGTAGTACGAATGGCGTGCTGCTGTTGAATGAGTGCTAATTATTTCTAAATAGCCTCATCATTTAACGATAAATTCATCTAGGTCAATTTAAACATCAATACGCCAAATTAATTTTGGTCTAACTGAAAATATTGTCACCGACTGACGATTGATTTTTTTTTTCATTTTTTAAATTTACTTCTAACAGGGAATCGTGAAACAAAAACAGCAAATCACTGTATAATCTACGATCCCTTGCACTGTTTTTCGTGTGTCCTTTCGACGCTTATATATATATATAAGGGCTTTTATAAGGACCCACCGAAATTAATATAACGAATATTTTCGGCTGCACAACAAAGATAACAAACAAAATAAACATGTTCATGAACGACGCCATGAGACATCTTGGTATAACCACACATCTCTAGGTTGCAATGCTATACAATTATAGAACAATCAATATCTACGTGACCTTCCCAATAAACAATTATTTCAAAACAGGTTGTTATTGTGCATGCACATGCAACGACTTCTTCGAGATATGCGACAAGATTAACCAATGCATATAAACTTGCCGACAGATAAATTAGGGTTTGAACTGCTAACCATAATAGAACCACATTTTCGATGGAGATTATTGCAATCTCCTCTATAGTCGAACCACAATTAACACATTAGCAATTAACGAGAGACCATCCTAAATGCAATTGCCCGTAAATAAATCAAAATTTTTCAATAACAGTTTAGGGCGATACCACCCCTAATCGTAATTAAATAAACCTGGATTATTCATATAAAGTAGGACCATGTACGCAGTATTGCTAAACAGCACTTCCAGATTATCAGTTTCAAGGTACATGTATTTCTTGTTTCGCTAATCACATTTATTATATATGTAATGCCTAAATGAAAAAATTGATCACTAGCTTCACTAAATATTACGAGTTCATTCGTGTGCGAATTTTATTTAAATCAAAACTGGTACGACATTGATAAAAACACTAGCCCGATCTAAGAAAATTTAATTTATTTTGTGAAATACTCGTTAGAAATGGAACAGGCTCTTGTGAAAAGAACAGCTATGAACCACTACATAAATATATTCGTTGGTAATAAAGTATACACACTCTGTGTGTTACATATTTATTATTAAATTAATAATGATGGTACATTAAACAGCAACATTTCACAACAACCGCTTAAAACGAATTCAGCAATACTAGGTCGAATGTCCAATATTTCACAACAGGAGGTTTTTTTACAAAAGTCATAGCAAGGTGCCATTTTTGAATAAGTGCATGAGTAATTGATTGCAGCGGGAAAATGTTCCTGAACGCTAGGTGCGCTGCGAACCACCGGAAGATTACTTCTGTTCGAAGGTTCGAATATCTACTGCCTTCAGCGGCGCAATGGAAACACCTGATATTGTTTCGTGTTAAATGAACCCTATGTTCATTACAAAACGCCAAGGCTGTACAACATCAGCCTGAAATGAATAAAATAAATTTATAAATTACATTGAACTTTTTCAGTACAGTGAGTCATGTATTGAAACAATGCTGACTGTCTGAATTGCTTGCAAACAGAACCGGGTTTCGCCTGCGATCTTCAAATTTCATTTCCATTCAATTATGCAGTGGGTTTTTTCTGTTTGCATACATTCTTCTTGAGTCACGCAGTCAATTCGAATGGCATCATTTTGCAACCCGCGTGTTGCTTATAATTCGGAACATAAAGTATGTCTATTGCAATATAGACCAGTAGTGACGCACATTGTCGACAGAATCATGATCACAAGAATGGGAATTGGGAAATTCATTGCAACACCAAGTACCAGGAATTCCTAACAATAACAACTGTTGGGAAGCCATGAGAACGCCAAACAGGATCCATGAACCAACCAAACCATACAAAAATGTTTCATATAAAGAAGAAAAGAAGTTTAGTGCGTTCACAGTGAAATTGAGGTAACACATCGCCCAGGGTAAATCTACTTTTTAGTTTGGATTGTTATACATGTACTCAGAATCGAAAGCAACATGAAAGTTAACGCTGATTCAATGCGTAATGTTAATTAAATTTAAATATCGTAACTTATTATATTCAAATAATTGTTTGGAACTTGTTAAAATATTTTGACAAACGCTATTCTATATCAGACAATAGTCATTTATATGTTTATTGTTCATTGTTGACGGTCTGCACAGATATCGGAATCGGTTCGATCTAAATCTTAAACGTAGCCAAACAATTAACCTGAATTATTATTTTTATCATTTTCAGACACCTAGTGAATGCAAGATGGCTTCCACATTGCTTACGATCACCGTTCTGCTCGCTTTGGTGGCTGTTACCGGAGTAACGACGAGTCTACAATTGAAACCGATTGATGTTTCTAAGAGTGTGGCCAAACGTACGACGCCAATACTGCGCTGCGAGGAGCTCAACTGCCCCAAGTGCACCGAATGCGATCCGACCAATCCAGAATGTCTGCCCTGTGGAGGGTGTAAGCACTGCGTAAGTGGTAAATGCGAATATAATCCGGCGGTCCAGTGTCTTCCCGTCGTAACGTGCAAAACGCGTGGATGTCGACCGTGTTACGTCTGCAATCCACTTCGGAATAAATGCGTACCGATGAAGTGTCCCAGGGGCTCCACATGCGTCCTCAGTCAGAATCAATGCATGCCAGATTAATCCTCGTTTCGTACGGGAAAGACGGATCGGCCAAATGAGCACTGACCAGTGTCTTCCCCAGAGTATATATAAACTCGGGATGACACCAAGAATGAGACGCTAATAAAAATCAGAGAATCACATTGTAACCTGAAGATGGACGAGTGTAGCCACATTTCTGCGTTTGTATGCAAGCATTTCATGAAATTTAAAATTACAGTCTGTACTTGCAGTTTGTTATTTCAATTAAAATTGTACGTGTATACTAATTATTGGTGTGTATTTTTATTAAATAATTAGAGAAATTACCCGGCTTCGCTCGAATAAGCCTCCGTCATGTCAGCGAGATGTTTTTTAAATATTTGAAAACCCAGTTCCCTCACGTAACAACACTGTTTTTAATTTATTTTAAACGCTTCAAAATTTAAATATTTAATCTCTTTAAAACACGTACAAAAGCATTATATTCCAAATTTGTTAAATATCTTGAGCTGAATAATCAATATTTGTAATTTGCCAGAGTAAAATTTTTATAAACTTTCATTAAATTTTAACGGTTCCGTAACACGTAAATATTATTTCAAAATGAAAAATATACGAAAGAGGAATGATACCTTTTATGAATACATTCTCGATCACCGTGTTAACAATATCGTTTGTATTCAATCTAGAGAGAGTTGCAACAAATGTGTATTGCATATTTTGCACACAACAAGCATGCAGTAAATAAAAAATAGAATATGGCAACCATCCAAATGCGCACGAATATTGCGTAATTGTAATCCCAGGTAATCGTATACGGAAATATACTGTGCGTACACCCTACGACTAAGGATGTTCGGTATCCGAATACAATATTTGTCTTGCTCGAGCCATGCAAGATCTTAACATAATAATGCAATACTCAGTATACATGAAAATCAAGGTTAATGACATACTTGGTGAGACATTTTTCAGACGCACCCGCTCCAAAGGTAACACTAAATAAGAATGAGTCGATAATTTTTTATAAATATGTTGACTGTGAATCTTTGCATTTTATAATTAAGTCTACATTATCAACAATTATCAATAAGGACATACTCTTAATTAATTTTGTTGAAACATAGGCATTCTTATTTAAATGAATCACATAATGGCAAAGACGAAGCTAAAAATTAAAAAACGTTATAACTATTTCCCCCCCAAATTACCAGGTCGCCTCGTGGGGGGTTTTAGTTCTAGTTCTGGACCTCCTTAACAAATATCTCAGATACAACTGGTCGTTCGACCCCCGCCATAGGCCCCTCTCTTGGGGGCTGCTTGTGGGTACATATTGTAATTGTGATTGTAATTAATGATCTGAAAAATAGCTATCGAAGAAAACATGTGCATCTTAAAGTGTTAAGGAAATATTCGAGCTAATCATAAAACAAGAAATACATTTTTTTAAATGGCTCTAAAATTAGTATGCATGTAATCTTAATTAATTGATGGATATCTTAAACTTCACATTTTCAAATGACAAGGTTTAAATTGGTAGAAATCTTTTCCTTCTCATTTTGAAATACAAAGGTTCACGCATATCTGTATAAGTATTATATTTTCAGTGCCTAAGCAATATGAGGGGTACGTAACGCCTGTAGTGCGGTTGACTACAGTTGATTGGATTTTTTTTTAAATAATAAATAAAACGTTACTCACCTCTTGCGACCCTGTAGATAAAAGCTCTCCAATGATAGACTTAATACAACCACATTATACGTTCTTGTTTGGCCAGACATAGATGAATCGGAAACAACGCCATCTATTAATCTGCGTCCTAACACTAATCGCAATGACCGCTCTTACGGGGACCCAGGGACCATTGCAGCGACGCGTCTCCAATCAGCACTGCGCCAAAGCCCACATGGACAACAAATGCTGGAAATACAATCGGAATAAAGGTCGTTGCGAGGAGATCATCTGTCCACCCAGTTACCCGTGCAACCCGGCGACCGGTCAGTGCGAACCCGATCTGAACCAACTGTGCAACCCCAAAAACGTCGGTTACTTCATCTCCTGCAACCTGTGCACCACTTATGATCCAATCACCGCCGAACATCACACCAAGAACTGTCCACCGTGCTACAAGTGTGACCCTCGGACCGGGGAATGTCAGCCGGATACGGAAGGATTTTTAAGTCCCACCTGCAGTATTAATTCAGGGTGATACGGATAGCACAAATGTACCACCTCATTGGAACATCTCGTTCTTCAGGAGCATTTAACTTAATAAGAACATTTGTTTTTCCAGATTTAATTTTAAATGAGGAATACAATATTTAGTCATTGGCATCTGTAGTATTTTTAAATAATTAAAATGTCTCCTAACAAAATACAGACTGCAAATAAATATAAATTATACCACAAATGTAATCTCAATTTTTAATATATTTCCATTTACTTTTGATATATATAAGTGAATGCAATATCCATATTGTAGTGTCCATAATATGTGTAGACATGTTTTCAAGAAAGATGTAAATAAACGGGTACATTTAAATAGTCATGAATAAGTAAGTAGGAGTGCAACAACCCTGCTTATAAATTGAATGGTTGTTTCTAGCTGATTCCGTTTCCAGTTAGCCAATTACATTTGTAACCACGATCGCAACCTCTTAACCAGCAAGCATTGCACTTTCGTGTCTAGTCGACACACATTCAAAGTCATTTCGCAATAGTTTCAGGTTGTGCAGTTGAGTGTGTTGCAGGCATTAAAAATATAATATGAGAGAACAACCGTTGCATTACCATTACATTAACTCTATCTTAAAAATATTATCAAAATTATAAAAACCTCCAGAATCGTGAATGTTGCTGCCCAATTTAAATTAAGTACATGTACCATTTTAAAAGTAAATTGAGTAGTTACACTTTACTTTGCAAAATACACAAAAATTAGAGTCACAATAAAACGGTCACTTAAAAATTGTAGCGCAATTAAAACATCAAATATTAAAATGGATTTGGTTCTACTGTTTTATGTTATGAAATTAAAAGCGATAAATCATTTTTAAAAAGGCGAAGTGATAACGTCTATTTCATTAGAATAAAGCTTTAATTTTCGTAACTAACAAATACCTTTCCACGATATCTAATAATATGTATGAATTTTGTTCAGTAGCAATGCGATGTGTTTAACATGTTGATTCAAACACTAAAGCGTGTTATTATTGTAGGTGACAATTTGTTCAAAAGAGGCGGCAGATTGACATTGCACACCTGTCGTGTTTTAAAGACAATGTCCCATTATACACCAGATCCTATGTAAATATGTACTGAGAATGTTACTGGAGTACACCAATTATTCAAATTACAGCTTTTTACGCAGCTGCGCTTTTGAGTAATTTCTTGTACGTGTTGCTCAAAAACCCAAACAACATTTGCTGCCCGGTTTAGCTGACATTCATTGCAAAATTTGTAGGATTGCCGTCGAATTTTCCGTGACTAGCTAAAACTACTGTACTTCGACAAATTCAACCATGTAATGACAATTAACACCTATAATCCTGACCTACAGTAAGTGTAACATCTTTCCGCATCTTTTCAATGAACCATGATTGAATTTGATTTGCGCTTCCAAAGGTATTTTATATACAAGTAAGGTTTTTTAATAGTTTTATTAATAACATAGTTGAATCTAAAATAACCAAACTAAAATAAAATTAGATTCATCAAGATGAATCTAATTTTATTTTAGTGTGAACACTGTTATGAAATTATCGTTCTTTCTAAATAGCAAGCAAGGTACCGATGTAATTTATGTTGAGACTGTTACGGCACTTCAAAACCTCAACAAAATTATGCTAAATTTTAAAATTCCCATCATGTAAATAGTTCTTCTGGTAATTGAAATTGTGCGAGTTCTAGATCATACAATACTTGTTTATTAGAATGCACAATAAAATAATATTTCTTTATACTTCATTTATAGGTTACAAAACTGGTACAAGGATAATGCAAATCAATCACTTTCTCCTGATGCTTGCAGTTGTCTCACGGCTAGAGTGTGGTCAAGGCGAAACTATCTACACAAATAAGTATCCGGTGGGCAGGCAGTCCTGGTGTCCAGCACATTACATTTACAATTGTAGGACGGGAAAATGCGATCCCAATCTGTGCGAACTGTGTGCGCCGCCCGGATGCTGCTTCAAGAAGTGCTCCTACTATAATTCTAAGACTGGCAAATGTGAATTCAAACCGTGCCCACCCTGCTACAAATGCAACAACCTGACAGGAATCTGCCAGCTGGATCCGATCGCCATTCTCTCACCCGAGTGTGCTAAAGTAATGCGATTGTGCGCCAAGCCAGACTGCTGCCCCAAGTGGGACTGTCTTGAGGGAGACGATCAACCACAGCTAATGGGGAAATGAGATGAAAAATGTGTTTAGATATTAATTTCAAATACGAATCAGTCAACAGTTTCTGTTTAGAGTATGAGTTCAGCATTAAAATTACCTTCATTTTTTAAAAATTCCAATCAACTGTGGTCAACGGCGCTACAGGCGTTACGTACCCCTCATGGTATTTAAGCACTATACCCCGGGATCGAAATTTTCGAGATTTCCGAATTTTCGGTCAAACATCCGGTCAAAACATCCGGTCAAAACATTGTTATTTTTAAGTTGTTGTTTTTTGGTTTTCCGTTGTTTGGAACTCGTTAAAATGGTCACGATATTATTTATTCATGTGCATGCACTGTTATTTTAAGCATTATTCATATTAATAAAATAATTTGATTGTTTTTAAAAACCAGATTCAGTCCATATTTCCTCTTTTTGACAACTCAAAATATTTTAAATAAAAATGGGGGTTGTGTCCGGGACAGACCAGACAAAAAAGACGAACAACTGTTGGAGGAACTGTAATTATCAATTGTGAAAGTGAAAATTTGGAAACTGTTAACTCATCATAAAATTAAACACGAAATAAAAACTTTCACATGCACAGTCAAAAATATTTTGTTTGCTAATGAACATTTTTGGATTTAATGGATTGATACTTCACATTTAACAAAACATACATTAATTGTAGATGCGGATTGTTCGTTAAGGAGGCTTACAACCTTCTTAGGCACTAAACTAATAATTAATTATCTAAGCCCCGGGTGATTTGGTCTAACCAAGCCTGCCTAGAATTTTTGTTATCTTTTTTAATGTTTAACGTGTCCTGACAGTCAGGGGTCAGTTTTACCTCCATTTCGAAAGAAGCAATTTTTATCGCCCAAAATATTTCGAAGGTATAGGCCGGAATTGAGCCCTCAACCTGGGCATAGAAGACAAGCGCGCAAACCACGAAGACACTCGACACCTATAGAAAATTGTTTATATGTTTATGTTGGATTAGGCCTTATCGTTGTGTTGAAAATGTTCATTAACAAACAACGTTGTTGTTTTGATTTTTCATTAATTTTGAAGATGAAAGTGGGGCATGCATATTTTATAATCATAGAAACGGTTTCCATTTTCAGAAAGCATTTATAAAGGTCGGAACAAATTGGTTGAATTACCCATTAATGTTCTTACTGAAACGAAATGTCCTTAATTGGCTCAACACACGTAACAGAAAAAAAACAGGGGGTCATGTTTCATGATATTAGATAACTAACTTTTTACCTAATACCAAAACAAGTCAGACACACAGTATGAGTAACGGAACACGCGTATCTTCAACCTATGTCTTAGTGGATCGTCGTGATACTACTTTGAAACAGACAAAACTTGAATCCATTCAACCAAAGGTATTTTATATAATTTATTATGTAAGTTGTTCAACAATATTTAGATAACAGTCTGGTATATCTGTCTGATGAATTATTGGGAAATCACAACAAATAATTGTACATTGTAAAACAACTTTTATTAATAATGCATCAAAATTGTTAAATAAATAATGTTAGATAAGGCAGTAGTTTCCAATTTTAAGGGCATTTATTATTTTTAAATAAAATTGACTAATTATGTATTCCTGATTTCTCATGCAAGTGCGACATGAAAGTAGACATGTTCAGCAGAATGTTCATGTATTTGATGGCATTAAAGATGGATATACAAATGACATGTTTACCTACACCTGAGTTGACGGATTCCAATCAAGCCATGTGCACTCAATTTGCCAAATACAATTGCATTACCAATCAGTGTGACGCAGATCGAAAAGCCATAAGTAAATACGCCGAAGAAAACAAATTAAAAGAGTGTCTCATCTATAATCCAATCACGGGTCAGTGTGACCAATACTTGTGTCCACCTGGTCACGACTGCAGCGCAAACGCCAGCGAGAGAGAATCTTCCAATTGCAAGACTAATAAGGTACCCATCCCAT
Source organism: Mycogona germanica (assembly GCA_034698785.1). Taxonomy (NCBI): domain Eukaryota; kingdom Metazoa; phylum Arthropoda; class Diplopoda; order Chordeumatida; family Chordeumatidae; genus Mycogona; species Mycogona germanica. The sequence continues at coordinate 6,272 of JAQGBY010002790.1, read as the reverse complement.
GTTGTTGTCCTTGGTGCAAAGCCCGTTGGAACGTACAGAGTTTGAGAGGACCAAATGTATTGAGAAATGAAAAGAATCGCAAATATACGCACAAGAGCACCAGATATCAGGTCGATCGAAACGTGGCTTTTCAACAACGAGGTACCACGAACATGGCACTTCAGCATGGACGATTTCGAAGTAATAACAATTATGCATATCAAAATGATAAATTTCGGAACAAAGGTGGTCGGTCCCATCGACAAATGAGATATGCAAAACCAAAGGAAAGGATTCAGTGTTGTTCAAATCGGGAAAATGTATGTCTTACAAACAGGCAAAAGATTAATAATGAATTGGTCAGTCGGGTAATCGGATTCAGCGATCCAAATGAATTTGGTAATGGAATTATCTGTCCGCCCGACTACTGATTTGTAAACATTTTCAAATTTGTTTTCATGCACCGAGGACAATAGTTAAAATATATATCATCAAAATCTTGGTTGTTGTATTTGTGTGAAATAAAATTATTTTTTCATATTGAGTGATGGCAATTCATTTCATTTGGTCTCTTGTGTTACTCACTAATTATCATTGCGGGGTCTCGGCTCATAAGAAAATGAAAGAAAAAATCATTTGCAAATGTGGATGTGTGGATAATTGCCATGTTTTATTACTAGTTAAGTATTTAATCAGTTTTAATTGCAACTCATTATAATGTGACAAGAATGTAGTAATTTTATATTGGGTTTCATAATTACAATGATTTATTTTGCAGATTCCAAATGTCTTTGCTAACTCGGTCAGGTTGCCTTTTCCAGCCTTTATCAGCATGAAAGTAAATACCATTTACATAATTGGCTTGATTCTTCAATTGTCATAGAACATGTAGTTAATTACATATCGACAGTTTTGCGTGTTCATTTACTTTCACTGTTGTGGACCAAACCAAACGCTGACATTAGGGGACTGGGTATTTTTGTCGTCCGTGCTTAAATCTAGAAAGTTGAAAGGTAAAAATTGTTTAATTAAACTACATCTGCATGTATGCTGAAACTGAATAATTGTCCCAGCAATGCGCTTAAAGATCTGTGTATTACTTTTTATTATCTTCGTCTATCTTTTAACTGTGTATAATCAAGCCAATGCTGCACCAAAAATCAAGTTCAAAAAATTTCACGATTTACATCAGGATCGACACGGCTTGAAAGATAGTACGGAATCATATAATAATCGTAAGAAGACAACTGAATGTATAAGATGGCCGCTCATTAAAGAAACCTGCGAGAGAAACTGTTGCGGATGCTGCTGCGACGATTGCAATGTGCCGTGCTACAAATTCAACTGCGACACTGGACTGTACCATCCATGTTTCGATCGATGCAAGTGTTTCAATATTTAACAATTCACTCGCAAACATCTCAAGCAGAAAATCTCAGCAACATCTCAGGCAGTGGTCCATAAAAAGTGACGGCGTGATTTAATTAGAGCTTTTATTTTTATTTTATTTCAGCATAGAGTGTACATAACAAAACAACAACATAGCTGAAAATATATTTGAGCACACTACCATGCTATATCCGTGTCCATGTCCATGTCTTCACGCTAAGGAATAATTCGTGATCACGATTTTCTTACTTCTGAGATTGATCTTGTCTATTTTCAATTCTAGGCAGGACAATGAATTATAAAATGTGTTTGGTAATTTTCTTAGTAGTTTTGTGGTTCAGTTTAGGGATACAATCGGCGTCAGTTTCCCCTTCGCCTCGGAAACGTTGTCGGTTCACTTGCAAGAAAATAATTAGAACCGACCGCAAGAAATGTGGTGTCTGCGGCGACAAATGCTGCGAATGGACATCGCTCTACGACAGCGGTCCTTGCGGATGCGAGTGCAGACGCTGTCGTCACCGGAAACAACTGCTACCGCCATCGGGCGACCCGACATGGGGACAATGGGGCTGTGACGGCGGCTATTACGATAATAATTGCTATGGAACGTGCGGATATGGAGAGGCCATTAAAACCGCGGCTCGAACGCACATCTGCTGTGACACTTACCAGGCTCGTATTGCAGGAGATAACTAATTGGCTTGCATTAATGTATTTGATTTCAAAGTTGTGCAAGGAACCAGTAGTGAAGTAAGAAACTGCAAATGTATTTCTGTAATATTACTTTTAAAATATTTGGGAGTCGAATAAACAGTCTGTTTTGGAGCGAGACACAATTGATTTGAATTTACCTTAAGCCAACGACAGAGTAACGTCGGGCTATAGCCCTACTGTCGACATGGTCCTCGAATGTCCAGCTGGATAGATCCAGGTAAGTATATTAGACTTCGACAAAATGTACAGAAGCAAGGTTCTATGATTGAGACACTGTTAATATTGTAGCAGCATGAATCTTGATTAATTATTTGTAACAAAGAAATAAAATGATTGATAGATTTGTGTTTGATAATGGCGATTTGCGGTACTTTGCACAATTACTCGCAACTATGAGAATCAATTAGACATTTCACAATAAGGCATATGTGAATTATTTTCTTGTATGAGACACCTGTTTCTTTGAATTAAGTAACCAGTATTTTCAGTGTCCCACGAATCGATTGCAAAATTAAAATCCGTTTATTCCAACCTATTAATTTCAGATCTTTCACGTTTTAGCCGACACAACGCCAACGCGCCTCTGCCAAAGAATGGTGACGATCTTGACTCTGACATTTCTGCCGCTGGCGATGGCCATGCCCGCTACCGTCAAGTCGCCAAGCTTCGACATCGACCCCTGGCATCGAGACTCCAACAGCCAGCGTCCGTCCAAAGCTCTTGAAATTTACATCGTTAAAAGGCAAGTCAACTCCAGGAGACCAGGCAAGAACCGCCCCGATCCCGACAGGGGCGATCCAGATGCCAACGACGAGCTAGGTTTCACCAACCATATATATTACACCGACAGTCCATATTACACCGACAATTCAGGTTACAGCATCTACAATCTAGAGCGCCCGGGAAATTATGAAGTTACTCGGAGCGAAAGTGTCCGACCATTTTACAGCGAAACTGTCGACGATTACGGAAAACGTACGACAAGAAGAAAACCACAAGGAGGACCGACTGACATCAGCGAGATTCGCTCGCTCAAATTCGACGGCTGCTGTTGTGGATGTTGCAAATGTTGCTGCTTTCGAAGATGTAAACCAAAAAAAAAAGTTAAAACTACTTGTAGACCGAGAACCACAAAGGCAGTACCGATCCAACAATGCTGCGTTTTCTGCGAATATCCGCCGGCGCCTCCCACGACAACGCCAAGTCCGCCTTTATCAGAATCAAGAAAATGTTGCTGTATTTGCTGCGACAGGACGAAGCTGGTAGATCAAATCGAAACCAGGCAGCCTCAGAGCCTCTGAAACTAATTTCTCAACTTGATGTTAGAATGGAAAATATCCACAGTTTCAATTGTTCCCCGACCGTGGTCAGCAATGTTTTAAAATGGAAGGGACAGCTGAATGCTCTTATTAGTCTTCGCAGAAAAATAATGTTTATCGTTAATGAAATCTAAAGTAAATGAGCATAAATAAAACAATCACACGTGATGCACATAAAGTTAATCGCAGATTCAAAACGATGTAGGTGAACGAAAGAAAGTCGTGTTAAAAACGCGAGAATTACATTTATTGAAGGAAATGGTCAATTGTGTTCTCGGAATTGTCGTTGGACTCGTCCCCAGCTTCCGCCATCTGAGACGATTGCGTCAACTGTGATGTTTCTGTTTCTGCCGTGTGCTGCCGCGGTCACACATGACCATTTCATGAAAAGTGTTTCATGAAATGTATTTTTCCCATTCTTAAAACCAAATGCGAATTTGTCATTTTCCAATGCTTGGTCAATTAGCGGTCGGCGTGTTTGCCACCTGTGCATTGCCCATTTATGTACGACGAGCCTGGCGCTGTTGCAAAAGTTGTTACTCTCATACAGGAAACAGAAGGTGAACTTCCACTTTAACATTATAATATTGCAACTTCATTTGCCATATCGACGAATAAAGATATTTCTTTGTCAAATACGTGTGTACTCAAGTTTTATATTTTGCATTAAAGTATCAGGAACAATGCATTATGAAAAAATTATGTAATCCAAATAAGTATTGTTCGGACCAATTGAGTTGATTGGGCGAAATTACCTTTTTCGCCCGGGTCATATTTTAAGTCATATTTGACAACTATAGCTGCATGCATGTGCAAAGCAATTTTGGTACTCAACGATATACACCACCACGGGTGTCTTTCATCCTCGGGAGTTGCCAAAGTTCTGTGCCGTCGTCCACGCTCGGGACGACGGCATCACCCATCGTCGTCCTTCTCGGACGACGATCACCACCGTCGTCCACCATCGTCCTCGGGAGTTGATAAGTTCGTGCCGTCGTCCACGCTCGGAACGACGGCATCACCCATCGTCGTCCTTCTCGGACGACGATCACCACCGTCGTCCACCATCGTCCTCGGGAGTTTCTAAGATCGTGCCGTCGTCTACGCTCGGAACGACGGCATCACCAATCGTCGTCCTTCTCGGACGACCATCACCACCGTCGTCCACCATCGTCCTCGGGAGTTGCTAAGTTTGTGCCGTCGTCCACGCCCGAGACGACGGCATCACCAGTCGTCGTCCTTCCCGGACGACGATCACCACCGTCGTCCTCGGAAGTTGCTAAGTTCCTTGCCGTCGTCCACGCTAGGGAAGACGGCATCCCCGTCGTCGGATTTGGGGCGCTGCGATCGGCGTGTGCACACGCTATATCGGCAAAGTGTACACAAACAGTGAGGAACAATCTACTCAAAAAGTCATACATTCCACTTCAGATATTTATTGTTCCAAAGTCAAAGAAAGATGGATGCCAGCCAACTCATGAAGTTCACGTTTTTCCTGATTCTGCTATCAATTGCCGGTAGCTTCTTCAATGTGGGAATGGCTGGACCGGTCATTCCGTCACCAGGCTGTCACAGCGGAATGCGAAGCTGTTGGAATCACTGTGACCCGAAAGGCATGTGTGGTGGAATATGCTGCGATGACTACAAAAAGTGTCGCGGCGGTTACAAGTGTCTTTGTCGCAGCGGATGTCTTCGTAGTAACTGTTGCAGACGCGGAAACTGCAATAAATGCAGAAAGGAGGATGGATGTGGATCCGCTAATGGCCGCTAATAGTGGTAATAGTAACCGAGAGTGGATGATTCTCGGATCGTTAATTGGTGTCGTATTTCGGAATAAATCGGCCATCTTGGATATTCGGGTGCTGGCTTTCATACAGAAACCGTCTTTCTAAAATGAATACAAAAGTTATCCGAAAAGATAGATTGATCATTAAACCTTGATTTCTTTAATTACGGAAAACAAAGTACTGTAAGGTAAAAATGATTTGGCTTAAATACTTATAATCAGAAATGACCATTGAATTGAACTGGACTATAGCAGTTCTGATTACAATATGTTCGATTTCAATATGATTTCATGTGACAAACCCAATACAATTAAAAAAATTCTAAAGTCTTGATGCTTCTTGTTAAATCAGTATTTTCGTACATGTAGTTTTTCATCTAAATAGTATTATTGTTTGGCCGTAAATTTTGGTGAATTGTCTCAGAATATCAAAAAGTGCCGCTGAAAACGGAAACTTGATCATGTGGTCGGGATATAGGGCTATAGCGCAAATGTTTAGAGTGCGCGGCTCACTGAGTCTCCAAATGCGACGCCAACTATATAACGCATATTTTATTTCGCACCTTAATCTTCACATCATTTTTTGGGGAGGTAGTGTTGATCGCCTAATCTCTGTCATACAAGTCTTGCAAAATGTAATCATTAGACTCATGTATTATGTCTCCAAACAACACCACGTAATAATTGGCACTGAGGTACTGTATAAAACATGCGGAGAATTCACAGTTAAACAGTTCTACGTACAAAAACTAATAGATTGAATAATATGTTAATTGAACCTCCTCATCCACGTGGAGTAAAACTGGCGCGTTATCTTAGACCACAAACATTTTTATGTTCGACAGACCGTGAACTATTATGCTCGGCATTGGATATTCTCAACAAATCCGGCTTTCTCTTGAATGCTGCAAACGCTGTTATGCAAAAAAGATTAATTAAACAGGGTGTGGCGAGCGGAGATCTAAGATAATTAACGATGGTCAAATGTTTTATGTTGCTTGTATGTAATGTTGTCCTACTGTATGATTGCCAATTTATGCCTATTGATTTATTGTTGTATTTAAGCAAACCTATTGCAAAATTAT
>JAQGBY010002789.1:0-21541 GCA_034698785.1 Mycogona germanica | reverse complement strand
ACGTGAAAAATTAGTTACTTCACATTTAACGTTTGCGTTTATCGCGTGTCATCGTGTAAACGTAAAATAGCCGGTAACTTTAAACAATTAATTTTTATTTCATTGGTGGTTACTGTAAACCCAGGCAAAGCCGGGAACCACTCTTGTGATTTAATAAAAGAAAACCTTACGGGAAAACAAAAAATAGAAGTACAACAGTGTTACTGTACGCACATCATGTACAAACTCGTTATAACCTAGATTAATTTTCCAAAAAAGCCCTGTGGCTTGCAAGTGTCTGCACCAAAGAGGATGAGATAGAATGAAACTCGTGTCGGCACAAAAGAGAGTTGGGGAAACTCAAATGATCACTTTGCATAATCCAAGTTGCCCCTATATATTCAATCTCCACCACCATCCCCACCTCTTTTCCACCGGCTTCCCCCTCCCTCCAGAGGGCGCCAGCTTCAGTGGCACCTGCGCATCCTTTCTTTAGTGGTTGTGGGCGGTGGTGGTGGCCTTGCGGAGGCTCACGGCACACGATCAGTCCAAATCTTGAACCAGCATCTTAATCTTCCCGCGCGAATAATATAACGGCGGCTGACTAATTAGATAAGCAAATCGGATGCCAACGCCCCGGGGCATGAATACACACGGCGCCGCTCTCCGCCACCCCTCACGCTCACCACCACCCCTCGAATCCCCTCACACTTCCAATACGATTAGGACCAGAAAGCCGTATGCGTCAGAGCATCTACGGTTACGTAGGTGCGGTAGTATGTCAAAAAGAACTATTGATATTTTCAGTCAAAATTTTGGAGTTAATCTAAAGTTGCAAACTAGAGTGTTATCCGAATGTGATCAGATTTAAAAAATTTAATTATTATTTTTAAAAGGTGTTCTTCGACGTGAGGGTATAGATCTTAAAAATTGAGAATATGACAAAAACATGGAAATTCATGAAAATTCAAGAAAGCAGCGATTCTTGAACTTTTGACTTTTCATTTTGAATTTAAATGGATGGCTTAGCTAAAATATTTCAACTGGAATATAACAGAACGTTCACTGACAACTCAAAAGTGCGCCCATCACTGTTGCATCGACAATATCTCGGTATAAACCCGAAATTCTGAACAGGGGAATTCCCATTTGGGACTTCTCCTTCGCATCGCCCGAACTCTCTGGTGTGTCGGCTCTCATTGTTTCACCGACAACTCTATTTGCATTTATTGAATCTACACACACCCCAGACATTTGTGCCGTCGCTACTGCCTCCTGGTGTACCAGGCGAAATGTGAGTGGGGCACCGACGGTGGCCTTGATCGAGAAAAGATAGTTCGCGCTTTCTCACACACACACATACCATCTCTTAGGGCCAATGCCAAATGATAACGGAGACAATTGATGGTTCGCAATATGAGACGACTAAACGGAAGGCCAATAAACAAATCGCGGGTGAAATATTCAACTCAAATATAGCCTCCTGAGATCAAAGCCTAAATGGGTAAGATTTACATGCATTTTGTACATGTATCTTATACGCCCATAAACATGAAGAAATTAGACGAAAATCCTATATTATAAAACAGAGGTTTCGATTTTCGTGTCCGGAGACTAACTGCCGAACGGCTCAATGAAATCGCATAAAAATGAACATACCCTTAGTAGACCATCACAATTGGCTAGCGACGGAGCGACGGATCTCCATTTTCACGATTACATAATAAAACAAGCGATACAAAATTTTGGATAATCTCCCTTTGGCTACAAACTTCAAAAATGGCGTCTCCACATCAAAAGCATGGCGTCGTCGATTTCACGAGACAACCAGGTAAACCTCATAACAGTTCCAACCAAACACACAACATACACTATACACATACTATTACCGGAATAATATTTTCAATATAACAATAAAATAAAATAACAATATTAAAAAACATAAAATAATCTTATAGATATTTTAAAAATTATTCTTTTTCATTTTAACATAATAAATGCAAAACGATTGAAAATCCAAATTTTTAAATATAAAAAAAACAAGGAAGTAATTTAGCGTACGGCATAAATTTTTTTAAAATATATTTTTAATAATAATAAATCAACCAGGTATCACAGTTAAAGATACTCCCTGGGCAACTGCCCCTAGTGGGTCTCCTTAACAAACGTCGCTCGGTGCAAATCAGCAGCGAAAGTACACATTAGAGTTCAACAGATGCTCGCGCAACTCCCACTCCTCCTCTTCCCCTCCCCCTTAAGCACGCGCATATCTACGCGTGGCCCCGTTACCCCCTAAATAGGTTGGGACCCGGACTGGCACCGCGAGGGGGTCACGTGAGGAGAAAGGACTCGGGGTGATGTGTAGACTATAAGAGGGGTAAGGGTGAGGACCCTCGTATAGTGTCGCAACAATCGACGCTCGGTCCTATAAATAGGGCAAACGCGAGAATTATGCTAAATCTATATATTAAAACAGGGGGTCAGATTGGGGGGGTTCAGAGTTCTACGGATAATCCCTCACTAAATGTGACCTCTTTCATAAACGAAAAATCAAGATCCATTTCTCATTTCCGACCCGTCGAGCACACCTGTCTAAAATTGCATGTCTATGCACAGTTGCAAAATTTATTCTCACTACACCTCTGGCATTCGAAGATTATTACTAAAATGTCACCCCCAAAAATTGAGGGCGATTCAAAATCAGCATTTTTCATAATTCAACACTACGGTGAATTATCAACTCTTAAGAAAATTATACTAACACAATATTCTGCCAGCACAATCATTCTGTATTTCGGTTATGATTAAGCTGTCAAGCCTTTGTGAAATAATGCAGCAAAGTAGACGGACGTCGACCCCACCCGATTGCGGTTTACAGGATTACTGACCTCACCGAGAACTGTCACGAGCCGCCACGAGTGACGCCACTCGCCAAGCCGGACCCAAGATGAAGCCATCGCGGAACGATATGTGAAACTGACAGTGGGGGTTATGGGGGTAAGGGGGTGGGGAAGGTGACACTAGTACGACACTAGTACAGACAAAAATTTATGTGCGCGCGCTTAGGAATTCCTCAGACTTGTCAGACAATTAGTTGGGGTTTGCGCTAGGTGGCGGTCACAGGGCGGGTCCTCCTACCTATCCACATGGAAGACCTCGACGTATAACAGTCTGGTTACGTAAGAGAAATGTCGTTGTTGCTGTTGTTTTGACGTCGCGGTGGTTTTTGGCATGAGCCGGCCGCACGGTGACAACATGAAAGGTGTTTTTTTTTGGGCGGGACACAAGTTTTGGGAGGACGTGAATTACCGGACGATGGAATTGTATAATGGGTGGCCGCCATTCAACAGTCTAGCTCTACCGCTTCCCCCCACCCTCCTTCAACGTATGACCACCCATTCCGGTTCAAAGACACCCAGACACTCCAGAGACAACACTGTACTGCTAATTTTTATGTTAAACATTGATTTTTGACTTTAGGATGTTGGGTTCAGGAGAGTGGTGGACGTAAGGAGGTGCGGTGTGGTCAATTCTCCTGGACTCGTGTTCTCCAATTACGGTAACTACGAAACTACAGCTTATCAGAATTTGTCTACTCCAATTTATGAGATTCGGAATTTTCAAAGAATAATGAGACATCCCAACAACCATCATGACTTTTAATATACCAAGTTTCTGATATCAATATGACGTCAACAAAATTTCCGACATAATAATAATAGCATCTTAACTGCCGCTTTCTCTTTCTTTGTTCAGCTTAAGATACCACTTTTAAGATGGCGGTGCATTTTCATTATCCAACAATAAAAGAGAACCCAAAAAATGAAATTTTATTTTGTGATTTTGAGAAAATGTCTTCATGTACGATTTGTTGAACAATTTGCTGCTAGTCTGCTTAACCAGTTCGAATGCATCAAGAGCCACACCAAAAATGAAATGTTGAAAATAAAATTAATCGTTTCGTCCATCACTATGACATATCTCTTAGAGGGCTCTCGGATCTCGGAGTCCCCCCTCAACCAATAGGAGGGTCTCAGTCGTTTATTATGCAATACTTTCAATCTCGGCCCGCATCATCATCACCATATCGCCTCCCCTGACGATGAAAGCGCGCGTGCAAATTGGCCCCCATCCATTTCCCCTCCACCCCTTAACCACCCCCTCATCACCTTGCTCGCTATTTGCCCGCACAAAGGTAAACACTTCGACCGCAGATGTTTTTTGGGCGCAGGGTGGCGCTGGGGGTGTAGCGGGGGAGGGGGGGGGCACCAGACCAGAAGGCTCTCCTGGATATTTCGCGACAGGGAAAGTGCGATGTGGAAGGGCGCGTATTTCATTTGCATGCCATCTCTCATCGGGACAGTCCTGACCCTCCTGAACAAATGAGTTTGCTTTAAATCTCTGATACAGTTTCATCGATCAGTGTGACGCCAAAGGATGAACACCCACAAATCTTCCCTAATATAATCGGTGCATGTTTTGCACAAAAACGTAAAATTTGAAAGCGAATTCAAGCAAATATTAGAACCTAATAATGGTACAACTCGTTTGCGAGAGGACGTGGTCATGGTTGGCTTCAATCCATTTAGCTTGGCGGTTTTTGGAGCTGACGAAGAAGACCACCTCGCCGCAGCCGATTGTTACGAACCGCCGTGAAGTAAGTAGTAGAGAGGGGTGGGGGGTGGAGGTGGACAGGGTGGTCTCCTCGCTCACAGAGATAAACAACACGTAGACAAAGCAATTAAGACACGACTTGGAAGGTTTGCGGTACACGAGAGATATGCGTGCTCAGCGATGCTCATCGAGATAATAATCAGATCGAGATGACAAGACGATTGTCCACTGCTACAGGTTGCTTTCCTCTGCGTGTAGTTGGCCAACATCACCTTATCTCTGTTGACCTTATCATGTTGAGAAGCAACTGGTGATGTCTTGTATACACGCCATCTTGCAGCCTTAGACAACCGCCACTGTCGATTAATTAATTACTAATAAATCATGCGGGTATCATTTTAACTGTCGGCGGATGAACAAATTGATAATTGGATCTTTTCAATTTTAAACAATTGAATATATGAAATGCATCAAGAATAAGAATCATCAACAGCAAATAAACATACAATATCTTTATACTAAAACAAAACTGTTTTCAATTATATTATTTTGTAAGAAAATAGATCTGAAAATTCATACTCTATAATCGTTATTAATCATACACAAATAGTCAATATGTGAACTGGTAAAATTAATAAGAATTTCACATGATCGTATTATTACCATCGCATTACATTTTTAAAATAAATTCGTCATGATTCAGCAATTCTTTCTTCATGATTATTATTTTATAATAAAACATCTGAGAAAATACATCAAGGCTGCTGATTAAATTTAACATATGAAGTCTCGGTTAAATTAAATAAAATAATGCCACCTTAAAGACATGAAATATTCTGAAAAAGAGAAAATGAACCGACAACAACTGACAACTTGTTATCTTACAAGAACAATTTGAGGGAATAAAATAATTGGAATATGACAAAAGATTATGAATCCGACAGGTCATTTTGGATTAATCAATTGCGCTGTTAAGATCTCCAAAAAAATAATAATAATAAACAGAAAGTAGAATTAGTGATGCCACCATTAATTCGCAGGGTGACCAGACAGTTTAATTTATATACGAAATTACCGTCACCGCCTGCATTGGAGTAGAGCATAGACGACGACGCCATTTACTTTATATAATACTTGTATACTCATATAATAGGTGTACGGTGAAGGAGGAAGGTGAAGGAGAAAGGTTTGGCTTTGCTGCCCCGTGAACACTTTCATTCAACAAGAACACCAAACATGCGATCAAAACACAAACAACAAAAACAGAAAGCGAAAAAATGTCTGTTGCCGCCCCGAAATTCTTTCGGTCAGCACTTTCACGACGGACCACAGTCAAACATGTCGCCGCTCTCGGGACTTAATCGTCTATGTATCCCCCTCCTCCTCGTCCAGGACACCGCCCGGATAACCCATACTGGGCACTTGCCCAGGACATTCAAAATTATGAACTAACATTTAGGTTCTCTAAGATTTCGTAATTTACAGCATCTGCTAACTTGCGGGTATTGAATATCCATTTATCCATTACTCCTCAAAAATTCGTAATTTCTCTTGACTGAGCTAAATTTCATAATGCAATCATACTTTTAACTAAGTGAATTGCTGTGTTTCAACAAAAAAAAATCAAACTGAGATGGACATTTCAGAATTTATTTAGCAATCGAGAATTTCTAATGAACACTCCTTTGTTTCTTTTAACCCTTTAACCGGTCAAGACGACTTTAAGCGTTCACACCAATCCTCATACCACCGGCAATGACGCGTTTTCACTTTTCAAAAAAATCATGGCAAAAATCTACCAATTACAGAGAAATGCAAAGCACATGATTGGATAGAGCGACAAATGAATTTTTAAAATAAACTGGATAAAAGCGAAAAAAATAATTGGCCGGTTAAATGGTGTAAGCGAGCTCAACATTCTATGAAACGAATTCCATGCAATTTTAATACCATAAAACCATGTTTAAAAAAATGAAATGCCATTACATATTTTGGCCAGGGTGCGTTCTCCATCCCCCGACTGCCCCTTTTTTCCATTGACAGCAAAAAGAGAACTCCTCTTTCTCCTCAAAGAAAAAGCGTTACACAAAACGCGTGCTTAGATCCGACGCTTCAAAATGCGTCACGTTGGTTTAGAGAATTTTGGGCAGGGTTACCAAATTTCAACACACATACAAAAGTCAAGAGACTAAAAAATCTCGAATAAAAAAAAAAGCTTGTCCGTGGAGAGGTCACTTCTCGCCTGTATGCTATGGCCGACGAAATGTTTGCAATCGTCAAATTTACACCTCCTCCTAAATGCCATCTTCACAGTATGCGACCACGACAATAAAATTTCACGCATCGGTTTTGCACCGCCCCCTTTGGAAGAACAAAAATGCACCTCCCCCTTATGACAGAAATTTGAAGCGCGCAATTTGACAACACTGGTGTACGCATACCTGTAACAGCCCTTAAACAGGACCGCTGCCCTCTGGAGGTTCGGAGGAGATGTGATAATCTAGATTTTAGGGGCAGATGTGTCTAATGGGTCTTTGTGGCATAGAAGAGAAAAAAAATTGACATTTCAATTTCACCAAGTCTTTTTTCTGCTTTCATTTTTTAAGGAGGTCTATCAAATAATTTTCTTTGGCGTGTTACAGGGTAAAATGCGTAACACGTTACATTAAATAATTAATGAAATAAGTCATTCGCGTAACAACAGCGTAGTTATTCCAGAAAATAAAAATCGAAGCAAATAAATATACGATATGTATATTGTATTTATTATTGCTTCTTTGTTATTAATGACGCTTTTGTCATTAATGATCCATTGAAAGTGATATTCGAAATGGTCAAGACATATTTGTCCACCGAGCATATACGTAAGTAAAATCTTTGTGTAATCTTTAAGAATTTTAAAAGGAAAATGTTGAAACCACAACTGTTAAATAAAATTGCCCCAACAATTAACTTAAAAAGCAGTATATGGATTTTGCGACGCCGAAGAAATGGTTAGTATTTAATTGAAATATGTCTTTAAGGTAAAATGATAACTTTACCTGATATTGTATTTCCAATTAGCATCCGGTTTGGGGTCAGTTCGTCAATTTTGTAATCGATCATTAACGAAACAGAAAACCTATTATGCCACCCCTGTAAGCTTTTCAATAGAAAGTGTAAATGTAAATATGCTATGTCTATGGGCTTGGTTAGGGAATGTCGTTGAAGGCGCTGAGTGCCAAGACAAGACTTGTATACTCGTATTCGTACACCTTGCTCGGAGGGGTGTGTAGCTGATAAGAGATCAACTCCGTGTGTTATATTAGATGGACTCCCGTCAGTAAGATGGAAATTAAGATAAGACAATGGATAACACACACATCTACGGGCAAATTAAAAGCACTTTCTCCATTGCTTCACGGTGGCAAATCACTGGCTACCGAACAAGGGGGGACACCACAGGAGAACAATCAAGATTCAAAGATGTGAGGATACACTCTGAGACATCTGCAGTTAATTACAATAAGGCATATGAATCGAGCGATGGCTAACACAGGCAGCGCCTTCAAATAATCATATACGAAAAATATGTAAAAGGTCAACGATGAAATATTTAAGCAAAAGAGAAAAAACACGGAACATGGCCGTAGAAAAATCGACGACCATAAATAAAAATATAATAATAAACTTAAGCTGAAACATTTGTTGTTGAAATCACAGAAATCCAATATGTTGCTATCATGGCAAAACAAAAATTGTCGTCAAATGAAGTTCCCGTCATCGTCATAGTGAGGGTCGATTGTGAGTCAGTCGGTCAGGTGTTCAAAGATCATCCGCAATGACAACCTGTCCGCGGCTGACCAACCGATTTGTAGATAAAGGTACATAACCGCGAACACAGTTGACGCCCAAATCATTTTGGAAAGAAGCCCTCCTCAGCATTGTCTTAAGACCGAGATAAGAAACTGTGGACACCTGCACTTAGCCACTGGAGAGAGAGTGAGGGTGAGCGAAGATGGGGGGTGGAATTCGTAGGCGGTGTGTCTCTATTAGCAACTAACGCGTGTGTGCCTTATCTTGTTCGGAGATTATTATCAGCCCAAGATGATAATATTATGGCATAACGACCCCAAAATCTACTCATCCCACAGTGCATTATGAACTATGCTAGTATTGGTGTGTGTGTGTGCACTACTCCGTATAGATAAGTGCACTAAACAAGATATTTCTGAGATGTTTCAAACAGTTTTTAATGAATGTGTGCCGAGCGCAGGTAGACGTAATTTTCGAGAAGGGGTCCAGGCATTAGAGGGAAGGTGCTGACACAACAAAAATTCCTCGAAACCCGCTGAAAAGAACTTTCGTCATTATTTTAGGTCCACCGTCTCTCTCTAAGATATTTGTTAAAGAGGTGCACCAGCGTGTTCGCCCGAAAAGTTCCACAGGTTTCGGTTGGGAATCGAACCCGCAAATTACCAGGTCGTCTCCTGGGGGGTTCTAGTTCTAGTTCTGGACCTCCTTAACAAATATCTCGGAGACAACTGGTCGTTCGACCCCCGCCATAGGCCCCTCTCTTGGGGGCTGCTTGTGGATACATATTGTAATTGTAATTGTAATTGAAAGTGAAAAATCAAATTTTCGTAATTTGTTGGCTAACGAATAAAGTGATGAGAAATTGCTGTACATTAAATATTTTCCAACCTCTATTTTATTTTGACATCAATTTTTAAATATTAGCGATGATGAATTTCAAGAAATTTACATGCACCCTTCTAAAATATTTTTTAGGCAATCATTTTAACTTTGTTTTTGATTAAATTAATTGCATTTCACTTTCTAAATACATTTACTAATTATATTTCATGTATAATAAACTTTTCGACACATTTGATAACGAAGAACATGAATCATAGAAGTCGTGAAACAATTGACAAAATAAAAACTTATCCAATTTCCGTAAATCCTACGAATCCCATTTCGATTCTTGAAATACTAGAACATTAAAAAAAGGTGGATAGTTTCATTTTCGTTTTTCAACTGCGACCAGAACAATTCTCGCAGAAGGGGAAGACCATCATTTGTAACAAATTTCTTCTTTAATAACCTCAACCGGATCTCCTTAGACGAAGAGACGGCACACGCAAAGATGCGTTTTAAATTTCCTCATTAAGACATCAGCGAAATTCACCACGCATCATCCAACAGCAAGAACAGCGCTGCCACTATAAATGAGACCACCAAAAAAAAAAGTTGAATTTAATTTTTTAGGGGATATTAACGTGATGGGCGATTCTGGTGAGCGGGCAAGCAATTAAAAGCGCCGCCACCTACATAGACTGGATCCACCCCACAAAGCGCAGCCGACGAATATCAAAATTCTCATTCGAGACGAGGCCCAACTTAAATTGTTCTTGATTTTTAATTTGACTTCATTTGTTCTTGTCTAAGTTTACGGAATAACGTTTCTCTCACAAATTTATTTGTCTTGATTAGCAAAGAAAACAAATACATGGTCATTTTTCATTTTATTTAATTGTAACAAATAGTTTTCTTTTGATAATACATTTCTTATGCCGAATAAATTGTCTTATTAATTATTTTAATTGCACATCAGAGCAAATAATAGAGGACGAAGTGGTCGTGCGAAGATTCAGTGTTCGGTTCCCAGCACGAGAGCTTGTTAATTAAATTCCGGGGCGACGACACACGACACACTAATTTTAAACTGTAAGTGTTGATTTTTCGCTCATCAAATTGTTTCGCTCGATCAATAATTTTAATATTTTTATTTGGACACTTAGCGTCTCGTCTAATTATTGCGACTAGCTTGAACATTCTGTTAGAATTTCGAAAACAAGACAAGACTTTCAAAATCGCGGAGGCAGTGAGACCGGTTAAACCATTAGTTCATGTAGGTCCATCCAAAGCGCGTGTGCTGGGGCTAATTCCCCCCTACCACCAGTGAACTCTTAGGACAAAAAATAAGCACATGTATACACGTTGTTCCTACATTAAAAATCTGGGTGAATTTCATGTTTAATTACTGCACAACCTATTATCGAAGTAGCGGCGCTTCGGGTACCGACGAAAACCCCTCGTCCCATTAACGCTGCCACTATTCCCGTTAACTCCTCGGAAGCCCCTTTTCTCCTTTTTTTGAAGGTATTCAGGGAGGCGCTGGATGCAGGTTCATTTTATAGGGGTCTGCGACCGTTAGCATGGAAGACCCTCTTTAGAATCACAAAACCCTGATGCAAACGCAAAAAGAAAAAATGCAACGGGAGAATTTCGACAGGGGAAGGGGAAAGGTTTACTTTTCCCTCAGTAATGGCCACCAAATATTTAGGGTACAAATCGTTACCAGAAGAAGAAAAAACGTTATTAGGCCTATAAACGCATTTTATTAACCGCCTGAAGTACCGCAATGTTTAATAATTTGGGATTTTATATGACCAAATGCTTACCCATCTACGGTATAAAAGTTAAGTTGTCGATTACGCCCATCATCATTTATTCGGAACCATGCGTTATTCATGAGCAGTAAACGAGACCCAGCCCTGAAATCGTCTGAAATTTGCAAATGTTCTCATTAATTGGTACCCTTCACCAGAATTTCATAAACGATAATTGAAAAAGGAAATCGTGTTCAATTTAGAAAATTAATTCGTTCAGTAATGAATGCGTTTCAGATGACTTTCAGAAAAGATACAATTTTGTGATTAATAAATCTCGTAAATGCTGATTAGTCTGGAATTTAATTGGAAGTATCAATGCAATTCGAAATCTAAATTAATATTATTTTATACTTGGATATCAATTGCATTAGCTGGTTTACTGCTGTAATCCTAATCCATTGAACCATCGGCATCAATCAAATAAAAGAAAGTTCCTCACCGCTCCTCAATGTCTCCAGGAGCACCTGCCACTAAAATCTAAAATGCAGAATAAATTGAAGAGCCTCAAAACGCACTCTTAAGATTGAGATTGGTGTGCATTACGATGGTGATAGTGAGAGAGGATTGAGACGCACGCTTTCACATTCGAGAGATATCTGATTTGAGATGTTTTTTTTTCCCCAAGGCACGCCGTTTGGCGCGCGCTGATCGTTTTTATTAATTAGCCCAATTCCCGAAGGGTGCGCATCAAGACAATAAAAAACCATCATTTTTTTTACATCCACAATGACAGAGACGTGCGAATGCCAGACTTCAAGATCTAGGAAATTACGCCAATCAATTTTTTTTGTCGTAAAAAAAGGTGGAAGCTGGTTGAGACTTTTATCTGAGCACCAGAATTGGAAACAGTAAAATATTGGCCTTTATTAAAACTGCTGCATTCGTTGAAAGAAAGATAAATTTATATTTTCTACTCAGATACCACCAATGGAACCAATGGAATCATTTTGGTGCGTTATTCCGCTTTAAAGAAACAGTCCATTAAACAAATAATTAATTGACAACAAATCATTTCACAAATCGAAATTATAATCGAATATCGAATTAAGCATTAAAAAGGAGTTATTTTTATGCTCGAATAACAGTTAAATTATGTTTCTTGCATCCTTAAATTCGTTGAGTTTATTTAGTGAAACGTTGAATTAATATGCTTTCATGAGTTTGTTGCTTGAGCAAAATTTCTTAATCACGAACATTGTAAAGGGCACATTATAACACGAAAACTCATCCAGTGAATTTTTTTGACCCGTAATTTAGAGATGTGAATCATTAATACATGCAGAAAAACTTATCAGATGGGAGATACATCATGTCATCTAGTGTACATTGTCCTAAAAAATATTGTTACTTGGTCGCTGGCCAGTAAACGATTTTATGAACCCTTTTCTTTCAAATCTGAAATCATTGACTGAAATAGGACTTATAGGATGCAAGTGACCCAGATTGAACGGGTCATCACCTAGCCTCGCCCACGCCGGGGTGTTGACCCGCGATCCGCTGTCAGAGCCAGACAAGCGAGGCTGGCAGATGTAGGTTGAGGCAGCCGGAATTTGGCGAAGGCCATTGACAAAGTAATCAAGATAGAAATTAAAACCTGGGCACGAGCACATCCTCTCGCGCCTGGCCAAAACGGCTACCACCACCACCACCACCGTCACCATCAGCACCATCTCTTCCACCCCCTCCAACCCCACCACCGATTAGGAATGGGAGGCCCCCCGCAGGGTCATAATCTATAAACAGGGAGGCGTCGTCGGTGGTGGTTTGTGGTGGCCGGTGGCAGCCGCAAAGCGACCAATCGGGGTCCGAGCGCGTGGGCACAATTGGACGAATCTGATTGGTTCGTCGCAATCATGACTTTGAAGTTCTAGAAAAGAGAAAACAATATCGTCGGATCTAACTTGAATGTGGTTGGAGGAAATTCTATTGGCTTAATCGTCCTAATCCCCCCTTTCAGTGTCGATACTTTTGATAAGCGAATTGTGAAGTGACGCTAAATGCAATTTTTGGGTGTGGACGTTGTACCAAAAAGATACAATGAAATATTAAAAAAAAATAACTAATGGGCAAGCCTGTGCTTCGATTAAAATTTATTTTTGCTTCATAACAAAATCATGGTTACAATAAATCTGGTTTGATTCAAAACTGCGAATTTTAGAGTTGCAATGAGTCGAATTATCTAATATTTGTGCAAATTATTCAAATACGCAGATAACGTTTATTTTTTAGTTTTGTTTCATTGGAAAATACATGCATATGTGCTCGTATTTGTGAAAATGTCTTTGTTCTTTGAAATAGGACTATAAAAATATAACTATCCAAACTTTTTGATGAAAACTTTCTGTTATGATCAGGACACCGTTTCTGTCACCTCCAATGGTAATTGTCATCAATTTGCTTCTGTTCCGTGGACGAAATTCGACAAATGGTTTCTCAATGGTTTTCTATGACGTAACCTCGACGTTTTTCTTCGCTTCACCCCTCCTTACCCAATGTGGACATGAGTTTCTGTCTGTTTTTATCATAATAATAAATAATGCATAAAAGTCTACTACATGATGCAAAAGGTCGCGAGCATTAGCCGCGGGCAATCTGAAATTAAGAGGCGGGTGGAACAGAAAACAGAAACTTGTGGGTGGTTAAGTGAGTTGATTGCTAGACTTAGCATTTGCAAACGGAGCGCAGATTGTACCTGTTCGCGATCAAGAAATAGACAAGGGGGTATCTGTTTTCTTGGCTAAGAATTTCTTTTAAGGAGTTTCACTTTCAAAAATGATCACTGCATTTCACTTTTATATGTCCTTTTTCATTTATCGAGATGCTTCACATTTAGAATTCATCAAATAATGCGTTCTATAGCATGATAGGATGGATTTGATTCTGCTAGATAACATCAGGTGTATTCGTGCATGAGCTTACATCATCAAGACATCATCTTCAAGACATCGTCAAAACAGGTACAGATTTGAAAGCGACTTTCTGCTGTACATTTAAAACACAATTTAAACGAATTATTATTGACATAACAACAATGCAAATTTTGCTGAGTAAGTATGGTTGATTGAATCAACAAAATCAATAAGCTATAAATATAAATAAAAACTAGTTCTTTTATCCAGTATTCATTGGCAAATATGAGCAAACATGAATTCTTAGAGAACATTTTTAGAAAATAATAAAGTAATAAGCAGTGATGATTGTGTTCTCATGGTGGTCGTGGTGGTGCTTTGTAAGCACCAACGTTCCATCGGCCATCAACGGTGGCCTCATTGGGAGGTGCTCAGCTCGCGTCTCGTTTATGCCCGGGCAATAATTCGGTGCTGGCAGCGGGGCAAGGCCTCATCCAGCGCCGGAAGCACCATAAAATAAAAGAACCCCCGAAAGTAGTACTACTACTATCTAGGCATGATTCAATAAAGCGCCGTTGAGAGCAACACAACGCATATTCCCTCCCACACACCTCCCCTCCTCACCACCACCACCACCACCAGTCTATGTCTAATGTGTAAGAGCCTTTAATGGATTATAGGTGTGCGGTTTCTGCCCACCCAATTAAGACGTTAGCGCGGTTGGAGATCGCGCCGACACTAGTCACCAGCCACCACCACCACCACCGTCGGCCAAAAAGCAGGCAGCAACACACACGTGTGTATGTGTGTGTTCTAGGCCAGGTGAGCTTCCCTGGAGTCATCAGTCCCCCCTCACCACCTCCCCTCAGCCAATGTATCCCCCACGCGCCATTTGCCAATGGTGGAAGGGGGCGCACCCCGGCCACACCCGCGATCAACTTGCGGGGGGTGCGCTTACGATTCGCGTCCAGCAAACGTTAACAATGGAAGCCACTCTGGAATCCTTACTGTTATTGCGAGCCCACATCGTTGACTTGTGCGATTTCGGAGAACCTAGTTATGTAATGTAGTTATGTAATTGTAATTGTAATGTTCTCCTAGTGCGATAGCCCGTCTTATTTGAAGTAGACAGAACTGGTCTAACGAACCAATTTGTAAGAACATTTTTGGCAGATTCACAATTATTTCAAAATTCGTCAACATTTATTTTGACACCAATGACAGCTGAAGATCGAAGTGGTGCGCGAGAACCAGAGCAATTATATATTTTGAATTGTATAAGGTATAAGGCATGTGCAATGTATAAGGAGTTATGGACGAATCAAGTGTCGACAATTTATTAGTTAAATAAAATTAGGACATAGGATTTATGTTAATCCTTTATGATCTTGTCACAACTAGTTTAAATTCTCTAGAAGAGTTCACAGCAAAAATGTCGTGTGTAGATTTTTGGCACACATTAAAAACACAAAACGCTTATAAAAATGTTTGTTAAGGAGGTTCACCGTCGATTGATCATCTTAAACACCCCAGGTAGGCAACCTGGCAATTTTGCTTAACCGAGGCTGCCTAGGAAAGAGATCTTTAAAGTCCCGATATCGTATAAGTACGGGTTCTGATTTTACTTCAATCAACTCCGAAAGCGATTTGAAGGAAACGAAGGCGTTTGAAGGAATTTTTCTCTCCCGAAAAATTCCAAAGGTGTCGGCCGGAATCGAAACCGCAATCACGGGCCAATATTTTCGTAAACATATTTTCCGTTAGTTAAGAATAATTTGATTTCATATTGATAATCCAAGATATATATGGACGACACAGAATCCGAAACGGAAAGGAGTCCGAAATCCAGTTTCAGAGATTCCGAAAGAATCCCTCGAAAGAACAATCAAGTTGATCCAGCTTCTTGAATGCGAAAGGGCTCGTTCTAAGAAAATTTGTAAAAATTGTGCTCCATAATTGCCACCACCACCCAGCGATCTGTATATAGAGACATTAGTCCAAACTATATGAGCCAGCTAATATTGTTATGGCTGCGGGACGTTTGTTCCCCTCCACCCATTTTCATGCAGAAGACACGCTTTTTGGTGTAAATTTGTAGAAATTGCACCAAAAATTCGTGGCGGGTCCAAAAATATAAACAGTTAGTGCTTTCATCTATTCACCCAACGCCCTCCCTTCAGGGAACCGTGATCCAGGTTTGCATCATTCCCCCCTTACACGGGACGGTATGGACTTTGTAAGCAGGGAAACGCATTAAGACCAAAATTCCTCTTCAATTATCAAAGCGTTACCGAATCACCCGGGTATTTTCGGAATTTCGAAAAAATAAAGAGATATACTTAAAATATGAGTTAAAAAACGTTAAACATCACCTCCTTCACGTAGTTTTCTCACCATGCACCACCAAGCCGTCCTATAAATTTTAGATATGCGCTTTAATAGAAGGCTTTTCTATATAATTTTCTTACGCCAATGTGCAATGGACCACACCTTGGACTGTCAAGATATTGGAAACAATTTCATTAGGGAAAATAAGGGTTTCAAAATTGACTACCCACTTTGTAGGCTTATAACTGTGCTTCGAGGACCTCTCGTGGATTGAAATGCAAAGACGGACATCTGCTTGAATGTTATTAATTCGTACTGCATTTTTAATGTTGTCGATGCACATTTTTGAAAATCATTTCACGGTTTCACCAGATTCTACTAAGAAATAAAGATCTGAATAACATTTAAAAAATAAAAATTGCCTTAAAAATATGCAAAATTTTGCATTAAAACTAAAGCAATAAAAATAACAAAAACAATAACGGTATGACTGTAGTCTTTGTATGAAAGCAAAGTCAATTATCAACAAAAAAACATCAAGTAAGAAATCATCTCGATTGATTGATCAAAATGTTTGGGCGGTATTATTGATGACAAGCATTTATGTGGGGCAGTGATGCAGAAAGGCATCAAAATTGTGCTAACTCATCACACGCAATGGGTGCGTTTTCACTCTAAAACTTTCTGAACCGCTTGTTGCCCGGCTCACAAAAAATGTATTCTTGAAAACGACCGAATATTTTGACATATTAATATTTCATAAATATTGTTGACATTGTCAAAAATGATTTTGTTTTTAAAGTAGGGGCAACGCAACGGTTAAAATATAAATTAAAAATATAAATTAAAAATATTTCCTCCTTATAAATTTTGATGAGGCGTTACAGAAAGATAGAATTAATTGTATATAATGGATTTAATTTTTTCGAAAAGTTGACCAGAACTTTCCAGTGGTAGAAATGATTTACAGATATCTAAAAAAAATGACACAAAAAATGAGCAACAAAAAAATCCAGATTTTCTGCAATCGTTTTAGTGAATCTTTGCACGGCCGCATCAACCATTGCATTTACGAACTAGAAGAAAAAAGGTTTCCATCTTTTCTTACCTGTATATATATATTGTACATAGCGATAGGGTTGGGCATGTTGCAAGAAGATATAAAAAAAAGTGAGAAGACGTGCCGACCGCTTCTTAAAAGACGTCGAGCAAACATGCTCGCAAAAAATGAAAAGGTGGCAAAACCACCTCGTCCCCCTCAACTCGAGTTCGCCCCCAAATAGACGTCGGTGTTCAGGCAGCAACCCCCCGACAAAGAACAGTTTCTGGATGTGACTGACGATACAAACACAAATGATCCTCCGCATGCACATTGCATATCGGAAAATATTATCAGACGTGCCACTGGTTCAGTGAGTGGGCACAGGGGATAAATAGATCAGATCAGACCAGACCCCTCCCCGGCCCCCCTCAGTCCGCGTCATCTCGATGCGTTTGGCATCTGAACGGAGTCTGGGGTCTCGTTAGGGTCTCCTTGGGGTCCAAAGTTTCAGGTGAAATTTCAGGGACAATTTCGATGGTTGTTATAAATATTAAAAATTCAGTAAAATGTATCACAAAGCAATGTTTGTAAATTTCATGAACGTAACTCTAAAGTAATATCTGACCTTATCAAATAATTGTAGTCTGCACAAGCATGATAATCAAACCGTGTTCAATCGTGACAATAAAAATATCCCGATAAAATCCCAATAAAATCGAAGTAACAAATATTAGATTTACACAGTTGTCGTTATTGAGCGAATCTGACGTAATCCTATATTATAAAACAGAGGTTCGATTTTAGAATTTATGAGCGTTACCAAATTTTGGATAATCTCCCTTTCGCTTCAAACTTAGAAAATGGCGTCTCCACATCAAAAACATGACGTCGTCGATTTCACGAGACAACCAAGCAAACCAGATAACAGTTCCAACCAAACACACAACATACACTATAAACATACTTTTACCGGAATAATATTTTCAATATAAAAATAAAATAAAATAACAATATTAAAAAAACATAAAATAATCAAATGGATATTTTTAAATGATTCTTTTTCAATTTGACATCAATAAATGTCAAACGATTAAAACTTAAAATTTTTAAATATAAAAAAGAACGAGTTGAGGCACCACTGCATGACGTCATTACATCACTTACATTACTTCACATTTAACGTTTGCGTTTATCGTGTGTCATCGTGTAAACGTAAAATAGCCTGTAAATTTAAGCAATTAATTTTTTATTTCATTGGTGATTACTGTAAACCTAGGCAAAGCCGGGCACCCTTCTTATTAATTATAAACTTAAAACCCGAGATGACCAGTTTGCATCAGTCGACTTGACAGATTGTTTCGTATCGCGAGGTGACGTAACAATGCACAGCGTGTTTTAATAGAACTCAACACACGTAGGGAGTGACGCCACCATGACTTAAGGGAGTTTTCAGCAAACTGTATTTTGTATCATTTCAGCTTTACGAACTGTTAGAGAACTATTAATGGCGATTAATGACGAAACGTCCCATTTGGAATGACGTCTTGACCTCCGACGTTCAACAGATCCCGAGACAAGACTGATCTCGTCTTCGGCGAAACGATACTCCCCACAAGTAACCACGAAAGAAAGGGAAGCGAAGAGCAGCCCGGGAGAGGTGCACTTTGGGAGCGATTGAAAGGAGAGGGAGATCGTCGAGAGAGTGAAGCCAGAGCTCGGATTTGTATGAAAGTTGGATTTGTAAGCGATGGAACGCGTAGGCAGTGTTCGCGTGGCCGAACGCACGCTCTTCAAGGAAGCGAACGAACGTCTTCGTGGCCACGCGAGTCGCAACGGAGGGCCACGCGACCGACACGGACACCCCGACTGGAGTCCGAACCCCCAATTTCTAAAGACCCTTTCCTGCTCGCTGACGAGAGAGAGAGCTCGAGAGAGAGACGCAACACAATGATGTCGCAGTCGCTTGGTAAACTACAAAAAAAATCGAACGCTTTCAAAATATTCCCTCACTCTAGGCTGCATTATACACCGTCCACTAACTGATAGTCCACGTCGGTGCAATGCCAACGTGACCTCCTGAGAACTAAGAGTATTACGTCCCAATATGACGAGTCTAACATTATGCGAGAACAGGAAAAACAATATTGGTTTGTCTGCTCAGGACGACAAATGAAAAAAGGAAGGGTATTTGTTTCTCAATAAAAAATTATTTTACATTCGTTTTTCTGCGAGATGATTTTAAGGGGATCAATATATTCATCTATGATACAGTAGACGATATGTTCTATATTTTTAAAGATTTTTTTATAAAGATATTTTCGTTTGCAAACGGGTTTCATGATAGGACAGACATCCACGTGGAAGTGGGACTGCGCCAGGTGATACGACCTGGTTCTGTTTTCAATTTTTCAACTTTGAGCCTAATGCTTTTTCAGTGGATCAATTTCAAATTTTCTCAAAGTTCAAAACAGTTTTTCGATGTTTGAATTAATAAAAAGAGAATTTCCTCAGAAGGTCTTCGGAGGGCGATATCGGCTCGCGCGAATGCATGATGCAGACCAGACAGACTGGTGCATAAAGAAGCGAAGGAAAGGGGTGGGACTACGGGTTCGAATCTCCCACTAAAAAAAAGAAGACTGGAGGAATAACAAAAAGTGACAAAACAAGATGGCCGACGCCATTCAGAACTCCGGACGAACAAAAAAACCCAGGACTGTCAGATAACCACCACGCCAACGTCGCGAGATCTCCCTCCCCACATCTCTCTACCGTTTTTCTTTTTCATTTCCTTTCATCGTCTTATTGTTATTTCTTTTTCTACCTACGTCCATTGATCGAAGCGACCGCGGGTCTCTTTGGCCATCCATACAGGACACCCCGAAATTCCCTTTAGTTATTTTTTACCCCCTCCTTTTTCCATTGCAGAGAGACACTATGCCCGACCACCATCATTCACAATCTAGTAAACTTTCTCTCGGCGGGGATACGCTGCTCGCCATTATCCCCTCTCCTCTGGTCTCCCTTTTTACCTCTATCATGGAAGCATCTCCCCCTAAGTTACTTTTTAAATTCAAAAAAGTTGGGAAAAAATATAATGTGGATAAGGAAATGGGGAGGAGGAGGACAAGGGGGATCTCGAAAATGTGGGATTGTATAAATAGGAGGGGAGACATAGGTAAAAAAGGTCATTGGTGATAGAAAGGAACCAGGAAGAAAGATTTTTCGACGAGAGGGCTAGACTAGGGCTAAAGAGAGCTGGGGGTGCTGAGATGAAAGAAAAATGAGCCGGAGGGAGAAGGAATCTGGCCTTCATCTTGCTACAAAAATCGAATGCGCTCTAGATTATATTTTTTTAAAAACGTCCAAGAGGAAAAATGGTGACCATATACTAGTGAAGATGGGGAAGTGGGTGGGGGGAGGGGTTAGGAAGAGGGGTTAAAGGTAAATGGCGAATAGGAAATAGAAAAATGGACAGTGAAAGGCGAGGCTGACGGAACAGAAATAGTAATAGTGGGGGTTAATAGTAAATGGAAAAGATGGTGGAAAGTTGGGTGGATAAAGGTGAAAGCTCGCGCGGGAGTTGAGGAGACCAACGTTAGCAAGGGGTCACATTTCCCAGTTGTTCTAAACGTAAAAAGGTCCCCGAGGAGCACGGTGGAAGACATTCGTACAAAGGGAGCGGGGGCAACCCGATTTCAATGGCCGCCCTTTGTGGGCTGACGCAGACTGAGCGTGGAAGTCTTTTGTCTCCGACGGTAACCCGGGCTAAAAAGATCAGACAGGCGAACCGAAACCTGTCTAGACCGCGTCGCCAGTGCATATCCATCTTGAAAGGTCCGCTTACACACCGGGGGGACACCGGGGGACACCGGGGGACGAGGGTTACGAGAACGACACGCTTACCACTTTGGATGACGCGCGAACGACGCGCGCTCGACACGCGAAATCTTACTTGCTTTTGACTGAGACGGACGGAAGAAGCGTGTCTCAGAATGTGCAGGGATGGCAATTGGGAGTGAGAGTGGGGGTGCGGGAGAAGATCGAAAACTAACCCCCGACATCCGAGACATCAACGAAAAAACACACGAATAGATCATCTGAAAACTGTTACCAAAATATTTCCGAATGTGCAAAAGGTAGCGCGTTCGTCTCAAAAACATGTGATCGCGGTTTCGATTCCGGCCGACATCTTCGGAATTTTTCGGGCGAGAGAAATCCTTAACGCGCCTTCCTTCGGAATGGAAGTAAAGCCGTGGGAGCCGTGCCTGTACGATGTCAGGTACACGTTAAAG
>JAQGBY010002788.1:0-21552 GCA_034698785.1 Mycogona germanica | reverse complement strand
TTAATTGAGAGTTTCTCGCCGACTCTGGTCGTCGTTTTTCGTCCGGTGCTGGCCCGGAGCCTACTTCATTATGAATTTATTATGATTATTTTACGAAATTTATTTGGCTACCTGTTGCTCTCAAAGAGGCTGATGATGGACCGTAATGGCCAATATTCGAATTACCGGATACGGGTTCATTTCTGATCTCAGGAGGCACCACCGCATGTACATGTATATCCTTCTATACGATGGACTTTCATTAAGAATATTGAGACGAATTCCGAAGCGGTCTCTCGTTTCGCTTTCCTTTGTAAGTCAACTATGGAGATCATCTTTCCGATAGCGAAGACGGGGGTCGGTCGTGTTTGTGGCCCGCCAGCGAAATTAACGAAGGCGCGGGCCGCTTCCACCAATCCTCAATTTCCTTCATCCACTCCCAGAAAGCGGCTGCTGCTATTGGATCTGTCTGGCAGACATTTAATATTTTTTCTGACCTGAATCTTTCGTAATCAGGTACGGTAGATAGCGAGTACAAGAAAATTGCTCCTGCATTATGTCCTCTCCCGGCATTTGTGCATTTATCCTAGTGTTGTCTCTAACGAGCTCTTCTGCAATCTGAGGCCAAATGAAAGCTGATTTGTCATCAACTTTTTCGAGAGTCGCCAGAGAAATGGCACCAAGAATTCTCATCTCCAAAATGGAAGATTTTGGATTACGTCGAGGCCATTCGCGATTATCGCACTTTTATTGTGATGATTTCTGTCGCACTCGTTGAGATCAGCATGGCATTTGTATGAAGAGAAAAACTAGGAATGAAAAAAAAAACATGGGAATGTTTTCGATCCAACCGAAATATCACAGTCGCAATTTTCTTATCCAATTTTATTACACGTAGAAAGACACTTCCTTGGTGGATTTGAGACACGAAATAGACTTTCCACAAAGCAGGTTTCCACGGGAGATTACATCTTGAAGAAAAAATCTAAACCTATTTATTGTGCTATCTTCGTAATTAAATTCTGTTCAATTGTAGTTCAAGTATCAAATGTCGTACGTGTTAACATTTAATTTGAAATTTTTCTTAATTAAAAAATGGACGATTAGGCAACAGTGAAACCTGTCATTGAGCGTTTATGCAAGTACACCATACGATAAATTCAAGCTTTACTGTTTGCTTTAACGAATCGTTTTCGCTAGGTAAGGAGATAAAAAAACACATTATTTAAGGGCGTTTTAATTTGTTTTTCGGTTCAGTGTTAACCTGTGCAACGATATACTGTACAGTAGCACGAACTTTTAGTTCCAACAATGTTTTATAAATACGGTTTTCACTCTGTTAAAAGTCGATTTGAATTGTCAGCGCCACCACAAATGCACATTGGCGCAGTCTCCTTAGCTGAATCGCTATCTTACATTCTAAGTCAGCTTATGTCGTCTCCATGCAATCAGTAATTTATAAGGTTCCCATAGACTCACATAGAATTTAATGTCTGGGCTTTTCCAACACAATAATCTCCATTCTGCGTTTAGAAAATATTTGAAATTTTACAACTTCCAGCAACATGGATTATTATTCAAGGACAAAACAAAAATATTCAAATCTGCGGCAGTGAAATATTGCATGTAGCTATCAAGGACGTTATAATAAGTAATAAGACACATTTATTAATTTTCGTATTGTTATTATCAAAATACAATGTATAAAATGCTCGCAACAAATATTTTACATTATTGAGCAAACGATTTTAAATTACAGGTGAGAGTTTACCGTAATTCTAAACTATATAAATTGTCGATTTATGAGCAGTCTTTTTCTATTGAAAAATAGGAAAAATCTAGATCTGAAATTACTTGAGCTCGACTACAAATTTTCATAACTATCTACAGCTCAAATTGTATTCAATTTCGTTAAGCCACTCGTAATCGGCGAGGAGCACATTATAAAACATAACTTTAAAAAATATGACAAACTTTCAGGATTATAATAAACAGTAGATGCGTACTGCCTTTTATTTTAAACTTAAAATTTCTATGTAAGACCCTTCCCAACTAATTCTAACTGTACATTTATTGTAAAAAAAACAAGCGTCTTGGATTCCGGATTATTAGAGCTCTGGCAACTGCAATCTCGGTTGCTCGATTGTATAGAACAATGATATTTAAAAAATGTATTGGTAGATAGTACTCTGTAGCTTAAAGTTAAGATGACACTTTTAGCAGTCTATTCACTTTCTCCCGAAAACGCGATCTCAAGATGATACGTTTCCCGTCTTTGAAGATGGCACCGGGTGACAATCTCAGACGAATTTTCGTAGACGCGAACTTGGAATCCGCCAACGACTTTAAATACTGTAAACCGTGGCCCGGAGGCGTCGTCGTCGAGTCTTGAAATTAATTCGGAGAAGATTTCTCCGTTCGCGGATCTGGCATCGTCGCGCTATTATTATGCCGTGCCGTGATTGGCTCGTCCAAATGCCTGGCGTTATACGGCTAGAGGGCGGGTCAGAGGTCGTTAGAGGCCGTTTATTTGGAGGCTGTCGTAGATGCAGCCGTTCGAACCACGATTTTCATTGATTACGTCAAGCGCATTTTACGCGTCTCGCGACTTTGATACGATCCTGAGTCTCTCTCTCTCTCTGCCTAAAAATAAATTGGATTTAGTCTTAGCCCTCCGACCTTTCCATGCACAGTATCGACGACAATTTTATTTACTACTCTACTAGAGGTGACAAGCCGGCATAGGATTGAGTTTGAAGAATAGCGTGAGCACCTAAATATCTATTTCACAGTGAATAGTTAAAGCATTGAAGTGAAAATTGTCAACCCCGCTGATTCATCTTTGAAGACTTATCTAAATTTTTAAGTAAGAGGCAACTTCCTCGAAAGAGTTGCGAAAGATTTTCATTTTATACACAAATCAAAATTGCCATTTACTTTTATAATTGGAACAAGGAAACAAAAAATCATGAAATATTCAACATTGAATGGTCACAGGAGTAAAGAAGTCAAATGTAAATAATTTTATGGCGTTTTAAAAAAATTGCCCGGCTTCACCCGGAAGTCGGAAGTAATGCCAACAAAATGTCCTTCTGTGACGTGTTTTTAAAATAAATATAGGGATTCCAAACGAATGACAATTTAAATATCTAATCTGCTTTAATTAAATAAGCATTTTATTTATAATTTGTTAAATTGCTATCTAAGGTATTAAACGATTTATAAATAGAAAATATGGAAATATGACTGACAGCATTGGTAGCACGTGAGAACGACTGCGTCATTTTGGTCAAGTGGAGAGACTCCATATTTGAATTTTCCGGCGAAGTGATGCCAATGCATAAAACTTCCAACGGATGATATCTCGAGAACTATGCAAAATCGAGACCTTAAATAACTTACTCACAACTTCAAATTTGCGGAGCTATCTACAGCTCAAATTTGATTCAATTTCGTTAAGCCATTCGAAAGTAAACACCAACGCAGATAGTTAGGAAAACAACTAAAAAGAAAGGACAAACTTTCAAGATTATAATATCGATGTTTCAAAATACGATAGTCAGTCCTCAAGAGTAGATGCTTGTCGAATTTGCCCATTTAGGACTCGAGAAATGTGTGCATCGAAAACCTTTTATTTCTTTTAGTAAAAATATGACTTATTTGCGAGTATGAATATGGAAAAAACGTTTTGCGAGAAAGCTAGCGATCACAGTGAAGGGCGGATGGGCTATACGGATTCCCGAGGGCCACAAGTGGGCCACAGAACCAACACACGAGACAGCATCAAATGTAGTCGATGGCGTCGAACCCGGTGTATATTGTTTTCTAATGGCTTTTTCGTGTCACTGCACCGCCTCCACACACACACACACACACACGCAATGAGCGACGTTGGTACATGGATTTGGGAACTGGTTGCGCCATATCAGTTGCAGGAGAAGTGCCTTCACCCGCAACCAGTGACAATCACATCAACAGGCACACTGTAAATCAAGGCTTCTTCATTTTAGAGACAGTCTCCATTAACATTTTGCTGCCAGTTCATCAATTTTATTTTTATGAATGGTGCAGGGTTATTGAACTTTGACCTGCACTTTATTTTATATTGTAGTGGGCCACGGGATCAGAAAACGGGGAAATAATGTAATGCGATATTATTCGAATAGACTTAAACTATCGATAATTCCATTGTCCCATGCACCACATGGCCACTCGGCGTCCTTTGACTCTGGAATATTTAATCAATTAAAATTCATATCTTACCAACGCAACAACATAAATAATTTATGTAAGTTCCGATTACAATATGCGGCAGTATAAATTTCATGGTTCTGCGTTACGTCGTTGGTGAGCTCTCGAATCACAGACGGGGAAAGACCAACTTTGTGTTAAAGTAGGTAGACCAAAACTTTTAAGCCGACATGAAAGTCAGTTCAATTTTAAAACGTTCATTTAAATTTTGTTTTTAGAAGTGCGCTAATAAAAATTGAAGACATATTTTACAAACGGTGTTTATGATAGTCACGGAAGTTAGCAGTTTTCTCTTTCTAAGCTCAATGTCTAAGCTCAAGTTAAGCTGAGAACTGAACGTGAGTGTTTCTATGCGACTACAAATTATGCGGAAAAAAACATTTTGAAGCATTTTAAATATTTGCTCCTCCACTGTTTATTCAAAGTTGAATGAATTATGTCACCGCGATACGACATTTAACATGCAAATATCAACATAATCGTATTCCTACGTTCGCCCTCTAAGATTGTTATCATTAAATGTGTCCCGCCATTTCCATTTTCTTATTTTGAATTCACTCTTCCGCTGAGATGAGCATCCGTTTTGGAATGAACTCATTCAAATTTTATCTTTGCTCTTCCACGAAAGTGTGACTGAGCATATTTATCTATTTAATACAATAATCTAAAAAAAAAGAATACAACTAAGGAGACACACAATGTTGAACACACAGGATTGAAGAGAACACGTAATACTACAGTTCGGCTGAGTACGAGAACCACCCCGTAGGTTAGCTTCGCCGCATAGCATTGGTGCTTGCCAGGTTTTGGTGCTCTACGGGGCGCCATAAGGGGCAGCCTGTTTGATCGTCGAAGAGAAACTGCATATTCAATCGACTGGGCATTTCTTCTCATTCGATACAATTATGTTTACGATGGATACAAAATTATGTGAATTATTTATGTTTTGAAAAGTTTTAGTCGCGATCCGGAAACCTATCGCACATCGCGACCAACTTTTAAAATCTCCTTACGAATTCGGGGTGTGAGGGGGTGGAAGACAAATCCATAAATCATATTGACACATATCCCCCTCGAAGGATTTATGAAAGTCATCGACACTTTCATGCAAAAAAGGAGCAGCGAAAAAAACAAACCACACTCTAACCTTGTATCAGTGTCCGAGCGTCCAACCCCCTCACCCTCCCTCCAAACGAACACACACAGAAAAAAATAGCATCTTTCGAACGTGGCACTACTGGCCATGACACATCCTCTGCTCCCCCCCCCTCTTCCTCATTGGTCCACGGCCAGCCGGCAGCACCCCTAGCAGCGAGTTCCGGCAACTGACTCTGGAGCTGGATCTGCCGGCACGCGCACGCGCGCGCGCGCTCGTTTACGGAACACGCGTGGTCGGGATCGGGGATATCTCTCCACCAACATCGGGCTGGCCGCGAGAAGAAGTCTGCGCTCACTCTCTCTCTCTCACACATACACACTCACACACACACTATTTGATCAGTCAGAAAATTCACGTCACTCCCCCCGATTGCCTGCGTCAGCCACGTTCCTTTCGCAACTATCGCCGCAATCCGACGAACAGCGCGGGTCCGGGCTCACGACTCAGAACCCACCCTCCCCCTCGACGTCCACAGACATAAAAAGTGAAATCCGGTACCAGATCTGTCGCCGCGATGAAATCGAAAAAATAATTTTCTAATACTTATAAAGTAAAGTGCGCGAGGTTCTCCGTGCACACACACCTCATGTGGATTGTACGACGCGCGCTCTCCAATTAATATGTGTCGTTGTGGTTGACTTGTTGTTGACTTTGTTGACTATTACTGAAAAGTCGTCTTCGGCAAAAGAGAAAACTTTTTTCTTTCTTCATCCAGCCCACTTTTTTTGTGGTCAGAACTGTGTGACCGCGCGGACTTGCTCCAGGTGAACAGGGTTTTAAAAAAATTGGTTGCTGAAACGTGGGACCAAAGTTGTGTTTCCGCTGGATTTAAATCGACTCGTCGAAGGATCACTTGACACCACGTCCTCTTTGGAGGTAAGTAAAACTATTATCACGTCTGTATTTTTTTAAATGATGAAGTATTGTAACTTTAGGACTGTATCGGTGGTGGTGGTTACTCAATTAATTTAATTTTTATTAGAAAGTCAAAGTTGTGCGATCTTTCTTTATCTTGCGCAGCTGTTCGTTTCCATCCGTCTTGAGGTGTGAGGCGGATCGCTGCGTGCCTCACATATGGGGCTTAAGTGCCGAGCAATATTTTAAATAAGTTAACTAGTTCTAGTTGGTGGAATTTTCTGGGTCATGATAGTCTGGTGTGCACTCGTAAAAAGTATGTTTTACTGTAGGAGCAATAAACATTGTGTCAACTGTAATATTTCAGACGTCACGCGTGATATTTTTAAACTGAAAAAGGTTCCGGGAAAAACTGTTCGTTTGGTTGTTCCTACAATATCTTATTTTTATTTTCATTCACACGGCTACACAGATTTAATTTGAAATATGGAAAAATGAATTTATTGGAGCACACGCAGTTTGAATACCAACCGTAAAATTTGTAGTATCAAATATTCCATCAGACTTATTTTTAATTATTATCTTTATACATACTAAAATTCAGTTGGCTTAATCAGTTCGTTAATCAGATTTGTGTTATTTTATAATATCTGATTTTGATAAACACTTGGATCCAGAGCCTCAATATTTGCGATTTGTTTCAATAAACTTGCATGTGTATCTGGAAACCCACATGTTAATTGTTCTTTGTTTCGTTGTCTCGTTGAAACCGAGCAAAAAATTTACGCATTATCAGATAGATCACCTAGGATTTAAGCAGATTGTTGATTCTATTTTTCGATGCGTCAACCTCCTCGAAATTCCATTAGTGTATCGACTGCAGTCACTACCCCCTTGGATTGCCATCGACTGCGCCACCCACCCATCGATCCTGCTCAGCATAATATGTACATGTGTACTTGTTTATTAGAGAGACCTTGATCTTTGCGTTGCCAAAACGTAAATAGTTTCGTTGTCGAGTTCAGTACAAATCCCCTCTCTCTCCTAGCTGGTTTTTTTGAGCTCCTCGTACTTCCAGTCTATTTCCGAGAGATTCGCGCGCCTGTTGCTGAGAGGTATTTTCACACCTGACGTCTTTCCTTTGGCAGACCGGTGTTCGCCATTAGTTTTATGGCCGCTCATTTATTTACACTACATATAAACCCTGCGCCGTATTCGACAAAAGGGCTCACCAACTGTATACGGTTCGCAAGGTTGGCCCAGTTTTATGGCACTGTCTACTGAATACTGGATAGAAAAGTGCCGGAACCTTTCTAAAAAAAGGCCATTTGTCCGTGCATAAGGATGTCTCATTGAAAATA
This sequence comes from Mycogona germanica, assembly GCA_034698785.1. Classification (NCBI taxonomy): domain Eukaryota; kingdom Metazoa; phylum Arthropoda; class Diplopoda; order Chordeumatida; family Chordeumatidae; genus Mycogona; species Mycogona germanica. The sequence continues at coordinate 13,947 of JAQGBY010002788.1, read as the reverse complement.
GATTAGAATAGCAAAGCAGATGTGGAAAGTATCATGTAAAAATTTGATCAAATTCGATTCGATTTCTGTAAAGCTTCAATAATATTTCGCAGAATATAGTTAGCTTTGATTGAACGAAATAAATACAGTCTAAATGCATTCGACTTTTACCGTTAATAAAAATTGTCATCTCAGTACTACTGTTTAAAGATTTTTAAAATTACAAATTAATCGTTCATAAGATAAGATTCCTAATCGATAATTGTCAGTTAGACATTTCGATGATTCATAATCACATCCAATAAATCACTAAAAAATGAATTGCACATAAAATATTATGTTTATTTCTGAAAGCGCTATCGTTAGTATAACGAAAATAACCATCCATATACAGAGTATGTATTTATTTACAAAACAACTAGCCGTAATGGTAAGGTAACGCCGTCATCTCTCGTATAAGGTTTCACGAAAATTGAGAGGACGAGGCCAGATGATCTAGGGCTGCGCAATAAATGACTGGTCCTTGGCAATCAGCATTGACACGTCACGTGTGTACCGGTGTTGAAATGGTCTATTCATGGGTATTTTTTTACGGCCACCATATGTGAAAGATTCTATGGCCATATGTCAAGCATACTTGCAGCATTTTATGCGACGTAACCTTGTCACGTCAAGCACTCGCAAACGTGTTAGGGCTAGACGTGCTTCCGAGTAAAATATGCGACGTTCCTTATTGTCAGATTTTGAGTCGGTGATTTTTTAAATGTGCACTGTAGTGGGGGAAACACTAATTAAATGAGATTAAAGGACCCAATCTATAACTCGGTAGTGGGGGTCCCTTCAATTACAAAGCAAAAACAATGTGGTTCAAATGCAATAAGAGATATTAGTTTCAGGAGAGTGCCGTAAGAAAACAAAAAGTTATTCAGATTTGATTTGCAATTCATTTTAACAAACTAAAATAGCATCTGGATAATCCAAATTTATGTTCAATGCATTGGTATAAAAATGAGTTAATTTAAATTCAGCATTAAAGTAAGAGTCAGATCGAGTTGAAATGTGGCACACATGTTGTCAAAAAAATTTGCCCCAGTCAACTCCTGGGCGTCATCAAATGGCGTTCACTAAAATGGTTAAGAGATACGACTCAAACTGCCTCTTCTGCCAGCTGGACGCTATTCGTAGCTTCAACAAATATTGATAAATCGAACATCGAACGAACAAAACTGGGCACAAGAATTTCAGGGGGGGGAAAGGAAATGCTTAAAGGATAAGAAAAAACGATTCAGTGAGTGACAAATGGCATTAATAATCTTTCAAAAATTCTTCCTTGGAATGATTATGCAACATGTTCATCGCACTTTGAATATCGTGTAATAATGACGCTGCACTAAAAAAAAATGAATTATATGACTTATTAATGAGCTTATAAGCTCGAGGCGGTTGCATCAGGAAAATTAACTCATGTTAATTACGTCTAAGGAATAGGGCATTGACAAATTTCCAGAAAAGTCACGATGCTCTATACTGACTCGAACCTCGTTTGACGGGGATTTACCAGCTTTAGTGCGCAAACGTGCGTAAAGGACTTAAGGGCGCAGACGATAGATATATTCTGAGGAAAAGCACCTTACGTGATAAGACGGGAACTCGCTTTTGAGCACTAAGTAAAATTCAATAGTTGTACGCCGCCAACGAGGCAAGGCTTTTAAAAAAAAAAAAAAAGTATCTATCCCCCAAGTTGTTCCTTTTACGGTTCCAACTGAAAAGCATCTGTATTTCCGACATTTAACGGCGCCCAATTGTGTTTTACATTTGTTTATGTTTTGTCTGACTCCGACGGAACTCATCTTCGTCCTTGCCGAAAAATGTACGCGCTCTACCGGGGAAACGTAACCAGCGGAAAACATATGTTTCAACTTCGCATGAGAATCAGAGAGAATCACTTGAGGCGAACAAAAACCATTGTACTTTCTATTGTCCGGGTACTCTTCAGATTTTAGTGTACAAAACGAGCACAAAACTTCAAAATTTGAAAAAGAGATCCGTTATTGCAGCTGTTTTTGCCCTGAATGATGCGTCGTAGAACGCAAATCAAAGGGTTTCACCTTTCAAGAAAGATTGTTTTGATGACATCTCATGTCTTCGTTAGATGAGACCTGTGAAACAGTGAGAAGTGAAATAATTTATTTTTGTTTATCATTGTATTGTAAAAGAAAGTATTGCACGGGGCATTGGTTCCTGCATATTCAGACAGCAGCTGGTATATTTATTTTTACAAATTCAAGTTGAGTCATCTCAGTGAAAGATAGTACTGTACTTTAAAAAGCTGTTCTCCGCTGGGCTCTTACCCTCTGTTCTTGAACGTCTGTTATTCTCGTCCGTGTGAAGCTGTGATCTTTGCGAATTGAGAAGAAGATCTACGGAATCCTCTTTTGACGAATAGTTTTTTTTTTGTGTAATTGGTTTTTTGAAAGATGGATTAATCTTTACGTGCGAATGTGACTGAGGAGAATTCGCATAAAGCGCTGTTAATGTATGCAACGATCGCACTAGACACATCCAGAATATCAAATTAGAAATATTATGAAATTATCGTGATCATTCATGGATAAAAATGATTGGACTTATTATTTTATTTCACTTATTTCAATTCATGGAATTCCTCAATTTTGTTTGTTTAGAACATTTGCTTTTATCTACTGAATGCATTACTGCGTCTCACTTCAGTATCATACCATTTGCTTATATAAGGACAACAACGTTACTGCTTAGATACATTGTTGTTGGTTACATTTTTTTTAGACTGAATTGTAATCATAAAAATGGGGTTATGCCCGGGACAGCCCTGTGTGCTGTGAGATCGCTGACATTTTCGTAAATGTCAAACAATCATCTGTTGTCTTTTCAGAGAATGATGATTATTTTAATTTCGGTAGCGAATTTTTATGCTGAAACACTTTGCATTTTAAATGAGACCAGCGATGTCTCTAGTATAATCAACTTCAGCTACCGACCATTTCTTCAGAACAATATTCCATATCTGGGGAAAAGATAAGGAATGACCACCTTAGCGCTAAATATTGTAACTCTGGGCATATATTAAAAGCTTGTCCAAAGGCGTCTGTGACATTCGATTCCCCTCCCCCCCAAGACCTCGTCATGAGGATAAGGTAAGATTACAAGGGTCGGTCTACAGTAAACGAAGGTCTCAGAGGTAAGACTTGCCCTCTCCCCTCCCATCTCCCATCGCCACCATCCTCCTCCACCTCATCACTAGCGCCACCACCCTTTTCCACTCGATCGACGAACACGACATTTAAGTTTGTCGCTGGCCCAAAGTGATTGACGACAACTGGCATAAGATGGGCCGCCGGCTGAACAGCTCGTCGCATAAAACGGTTTTCGATGCGCGAGTGGTGCGAAGGAGGAGGATGAGGATGAGGAAAGGAAGTGGAGAAATAAGATGAAGAAAAAACTGCCCGGCCTTAAAACTCGGGTTTATCCAATTAGGTGTATGGCGAAGTGCCGAAGGCTCTGTCGGTGCACGGCTGGGTTGACTTCGGTATAATTAATCTAGAATGACGAGATGAAAAGTCGGCCATGTTTCAATTAGATATCTCTCACCCCCACCACCACCACCACCATCCCCAACAACCCCAATTTTTCTACTCTTCTTGAGCAGCGACTCTCTCAATTTTTTCTTCTCTCCGTTCTTAAATTTATTACTTCAAAGAGAGAAAAAAAGGTGTTTATAGATTGGTTGTACATGGGGGGGGGGACGGAGATTGGAAACCATGACTTAAGTTTCGTGTCACGTCGTTCGAAATTCTTTTTTCTGGAATTGCCTCTTCCTTCCCGTCGGTGGGGAGAGGGGGGACGAGAAGAAGAAAAAACCGTCATAAATGTGTTAGACGGTTCTCCCCACTTACAATGGACCCATAACTGGGCGTCATGTCACACCAATAGAAATACGTATGTTTGGTGCCGTCGACAATCATATTGTGTGTGTGTGTGTGTGTGTGTGAGGACTACTCTTGCGTCTTCAGAGAGGATACACCCCGCCCTCATCCTCTTCCTCCTCGTGGACCATCAAGCGTATTCGAGGCAGGTCTTCTGCTGACGGTCAATTCCACTAGGTCATCAGCTCTAAAAGGAAAAGACGAGTGAAGGCACGACCCCCGTACAACGTATTATGGTGTCCGATGGAACTGAGAGCATTCTTGATTTTCTTCTTGAAAGTTTCGACTTTCTTTTATGTGAAAAATGGATTCGCTGGTGTCTATACAATGTATCGAACAATCAGATGTTGCTGTGCCTGTTGTGCATTGGCCAAAAATAAGTTTCGTGTACCTGTATGCACAGTACAGTACAGAACATATCTTTCCATCATGTTTCTACATAATTTGCTTAATTTTAGAATTTTATTAAAACACTGTGATTAAAAAAATTCAAATCCGACTGAATCATTCTAAATTTATCTCTATTCGTATTCCTAGGACTATCGGTGGTCCAAATTTAAAATGCACACTACGCTATTAAACGCCCACAGAGGCGAGCTGTTCCGCAAGTCGTCATGTTAACGGTGATTGCCAAATGATAGGGGCATACTGTTTTCACATGTACAGTCTATACTTATAAAAACCGTTAAGGTTACACATTTTTAACCTGAATTAAAATGTACAAAAATAATAATTAAACCGTTGCGATGCAGCTTATTTACCGGTATAGATTGATCATATGATCTTTTTTTCAAATTGAAAAGGCCTTTTTTCAAATTGAAAAGGAATATGACTGTATAGACAGGTAAGGGGCGTAACCGCATCAACATTTTTCGATGCCTCGTCATTCGGCTGCCAGTGTGAATAGCGTCGGATAAGAGTCAATATTTGAGAACTTCAGTTTGGAGTTCTAGTTTCCGGAGAATAAACAGTTGCGCCTGCACCGGTTTTTATTAATTGCCAGCTTATCTTCGCGTCGGCAGCTTGTTTATGGAATAAACGAAGATCCGATTATAGGGGAAACAAAAATCAAAAGAGATTTTGCGAATTCTTTGTGGTTGGCTGAGCGGCCAACGGACTAGCTCACCCGCGAGGAGCTAACATGATCAACATTTTGGTGTACACACACACAAGTATTAATTGCCAACTTCTGGTGGGCATTTTAATTTTATCCCCGTGCTTATTTATATGAGCCTATTAAACAGTTTACCAAACTGTTTTGCTCAAACGTCACGAGCTTCAACCTCTTTTGAATCACAAAACATGCACCAACGTCAAAATTGCTTGGGACGATGCAATCAGAGAATTGGCTCATTTGATTAGGACAAATTTTATCGCCTAACCTTTTGAATGCATATCTAACCGGGCACAACATTTGCAAATTAACCCAATCACACCTGATCATGGGCACTTTCAAGTTGCCTATTATTAGAATGCTCGCATTGTTGTCATCGTGTGAATGAAAAACCGGAACAGCAGCTCCCTAACGTCGATGGCCGGCGATGACATTTTCATAAGAGTTTTTTTTATTAGCGTCAGCCTCCGTGCAAAAAGGGCAAAAACAAAATTCTCATCGAGCAACGCCCAAGACCATAAAAGTATAATTTTATGCAAAAATTCGCTGACAATTTGTTACATCATTGACTTTTAGCTCAAAGACAAAAGAACCAGTCATCAGAGTTCAGTGTTCAGTGATTTTTAATTTTTCATTCTCGCATTTCATCTCTGTCTGTTGTCGAACTCTGCACATTCCTCGCCATTGGTCACCTCAACGGCTGGGAATGGGGTAAAAGGTTAAAGGAGGGAATGAATTGACTCCCGACGACAAATACATGTATACGCTCAAATTGTCTTCAAAGGTTTCAATGGCAGTTTTCCAACCAGCCCGCCGTATCACTACTCGCTATCATTTTGCAATGCTATAAAGTTAGTGTATTATAGAGGGTTAATTTATTGTCGTGCAGGTCCCCACTTCAAACCGTGGGTTTTATTTTATCTTCAAACACATAAATATGTGACCGGAATTTTTCTGTTGTTGACGCACTCCTTACAAAGCATATACAGTATGAACTGAAAAAGAGATAAAATTTGTCCCACGGAGCGTTTGGTGCGAGGACATCTTAAGCTCCTTGTCACGAAATAGATACGCGTGGACTTGGATATTTATGGGAGGAGATATTTTCACCTCGCCTTGTCATTAGAGGGCGTTGTTGGGGAGAGACATTTTGACTTTTGTTCTCTTTTTCAGAATGTTCCATTTCATTTTTTACGAATTTAACTCAATTGACGTAACTGATACTGTCACGTTAACAGGGTAACTATCGATAGTCGATATTGGCGACTTTCTCCGACAAACGTTTCACTCAGACAACTCGAAGGCGGTACTAGCGGCGAAAACTGTAACCTAACGACATATTGACAGACAATTTATGCATTATTTTACGACAGTCTATCGGTAGAGCGTCACTGACGGCGGGGAAGACGCAACCGCTGTTGCCTTTCTTATCGTCAGCTATTTAAGAAGTCGTTCTTTCGCATTATCACAATATGAAAGATGACTGTCTTGAAAGAGTTGATAGCGTTGCACTATGAATATGCTGATGAGGTCGAAGCTGGCATTACTTTAATAAAAAAGAACATCAATCCTTAGTGGAGCCGAACGCTTCTTTCAAGATGAGACAAAAAAGAATTGCTCTATTTTGATATTTCGCGTACTTTATGATTTATTTATTAACATATATCCAAATTGCATATTTAAAAAATAGCTCGATGAAAGGAAACGTGTATAAAGTACGTCATATCTCTCAGTCCGGTCATTATCAAATGTTGCTACGGAAAATTTTTTTTAAATTCAACTACAACAAATAGATAGGCATTTTTGCACTTAAATGAAAATCTTAATTTATAAATCGGATGCTACAAATGTACTACAGGTATCTTAAATTATAGATATTTTTGTATTATCAGAGTCGAAACAACATCCGACACAATCAATTTGCTAAAATGGTGGGAATTGCAGGACTACAATTAGAAACTTGGCAACGAAGATAGTTTAAACGTAAAATTTAAAACAACTTCTCAAAGATAAATTAAGAAAGGTCTTTTGTGAGTTCCCACATATTTTCATTTTCTTAATTCATCTTCGAGAAGATGTTTTAAATTTTACGTTTATACTATCTTCGTTGCCGAGTTTCTAGAAAATTGTAGTCCTGCATTTCCTCCCCATTTTAGTTAATACTACCATCGGCTCCAATTCATTTCCTTTGAGTTAGAAAATCAATTTGTATTAAAAAATAATAAATTTCATACTAAAATTTGTCGTAATTAAGTTTTGGTTTCAAATTTATAGGATCGTTTTAAATTTTCACAAAAGCTATTTTTGCAAAAATTGCAAACTAGAAACAAATGAATTGTTTCAGTTTTTGCGAATCTCAAGAGATAACTTTTTTAGCAGGTTTCTTTTTCGCAATGGGGACTCACGATAGAGTAAAAACCAAGAAAAGATAAATACTTCCTGAATCTGAGTTATAAGAATGGTATTGTTTGTATTAAGCATCCCGGTCTTAATGGTCGGATATGCTACGAGTTAAGATTCTCCCATTTCCTAGTATTTTCTGCACCAACGAACTGAAACCATTCAGAACTTGCCCATCAGCTTCATTCAAGATTTTCTTTAGAAAATGCAGGATATAAACTTCGAGTGTCGAGATATTGGTTTAAGTTTTTAGAAAATAAATACTAATATCATAGCTGAAGTTGTATAGCAGTTGACTAAGCCAGTTCATGATTTCGTTTCTAGGAATCAAATAAAGAGTCAGGTAGACAATTTCCAAAAAGTGGAGAAACGAATTGTCTGGTGTTATTAAAAACCGCTCCAAGCGGCGACTTTTACATTTAAATGTTGTACCTGTAAGTAGTGGTTTAGGTCAGAGGACAACAGCAGCGTCATCCAGTGATGCTGTTTTTGATTACGCAGTAAAAATAAATTCTATCTTCATTGCACGAGCACCTCGTTCGTAGGGAGGGAGGGCGCTCCGATTCCTCATTGGCCCAGGGCGAAATTAGGACATTAAAATTCCCCCGAATCACCAACAAATCTGTTGGCTGCTCACACGGATAAACTCTCTGTTGGCCGTCAGCCAACACCTGCAGGGAAACGTTCTGGTCCAGTCGGAAGGGGGGGGGGAAACCGCACGCTACAATCCAGTTCGGTTAATGGATCCTCCTCCCACTGAGGGCAATGTCTGCAAATCCGATTCCATGGGACTATGTCTAGCTGTTTACTTCGCACAGAGGTTCTACTCGCTAGATCCATATTGCAAAAATTTTAAACTTTTATTGGTTACGTTTATTGCGCCTGTAAGCCTGGGCTTTGCGGTTAAAACCCTCGTCTACTTTTGTTTTGGTCATAGACATCAGGATTGATCTATCAAAACATGTACTCGTCGTGCGTCACCATTAGAATTCACTGGGAGACTTGTGACCCGGCGCATTCCCGCTTCAATTTATTTGTCACCGGTCCTACATGTAGCACACAGAAGGCGTGCATTGTAGGGGTGATGAGGTCGCCTGTCGTCACGATTCGGGAATAGGCGGCCATCTTTGATGTTCAGTCTTTCACTTTACATGCAACCACTGCACCGACAAAATCAAGTAGAAAAATTATTCAAAAGGGCTAAAAGACTTTCCAACCTATTGCAATTGGGAAAAACTACTGTCTAATTAAAAAGTGATCTGATAATGATTTTTTAAATTACAATATCAACAAAGATTATGAAATTAACACAAAAGGACATAAAAAATGAGCAGAAGAAATACCATGACATCATGCATTTTTCCGTTGTTCCGTTGTCTTCATATCGGACATTATTCTACTGATTTTATTTATCATCAAAATTAGTTGCAATATTTTCTTTAATTACGTCTGTCTTGGCGTGCTTTAGTATTTTTATTTAGAAGTTTTTGTTTTGCATTTAGGAGGTTTGGGACTCGATCGCATGTATGAATAGAATTTGTCGCTGGTTCAACATAGTCCTCACATGACCTCACCTACCGCCTCGTTGTTTTCAATCGAAATTATCGAAGCGTTGTAATTCGATATAATTCAATTGCAATGTAGTATTCTTATTTGCATTTGTGTGAAACGCGTGTAATTCAAGATGGTCTCTTAATCCCGAACCACTACAATGCGGAAATATTAGCAAACTAACACCGCCATTACTTGTATCATTACTGTCGGTGCCTTTTTCGAAAGCTGTTTCCGGAATTTTAATTATAGTTAGAGTGAAAAGAAATCGTGTTTCAATTTGTAACATCCCGCACCGAATTCCATGGAACGGATAACGACAAATTGCTCGCCACATTTGAAGTAAAAACGCGTGTCAAGTTTAACAATTCGAACACGTCCACAAGAGAACTTTTCCTGCCGCAATTTAATCAAAATTAGCATCCATGGTTGGTTAAAATCTGGGTAGCGCTTTGACGAACGGGGTTGAACAAGCATGTCCCAATTGTGGCCAGCTGGTGAAAAATGTCACAGTTTCATAATCTACTGTACAGTATATTTACCTGCACGATTATCTGATCTGAACTTTTATCAAGGTGTGTGACTTTAAGCCCATGTTTTGATCGAGCGCCATTGTTTATCACTAGATCAGGCGCTGTCGGAGTTTAATTAAGTTTGGGATAATAAATCGGTCAAATTTAATTCAAGGGGGCGGTCATTCACTTCTTCGCAAAATCCGAATCACCAACTTCATTTTTTCCTAGAGGTCGCGGTTTCTAGTCTGTGCGTCGCCTTAATTTTTTTATTACTCGTAGACAAATTTTGAACATCGTAAAGTAACTGAATTTTTTTGGTCGCTCGTTTGTTAATATTTAAAAAAATATTTGATGTTTTTTATGTTCATATATATTTTTAAATAAAAAAATCAAGCACGATGAGTCTTCCAATTTCGGGAAGACAGTATTTTTTTTTAAATTTGTGGTAGTCGTGAAAGTTATTCGCCTACTTGGATGTGGGGTGGGATGAAAACGGTGTAGAAAAATTGAAAACGAAATGAGAAATATTTTTTATCCTAGTTCCTTCGTGTGAACAAACCATTCAGAAACAGGGGAGGGGAGGAAGTTGGATCCAAGCTTCATCAGTGTTCAGCCCAACTTCCGTGAATCAAAAGGTGGAAGTCGGTCGCAGCGGCGCATGCCAACATTGTTTTCCATTGTTATCGCTGGTGTTTCGACGTGGAATGGTTATAGAGGCTGTTGGGGTGATGGTGATGTGGGAGGAGATGGTGGGCGGGGGTGGGCCAACCCAACCCAACCCTACCCCCCTCCCCCAGTCTGCTTAATGAGGCGCGCACGCATATGCATGCAGGTAGTCCTATACAATGTGAATACACACGGGTTAGGAGGACATTGTGGCGTTCCGATGCTCGGAGGTCTTCGAACTTTCCACTTGTGTGTGTGTGTCTATGGCTACGTAGACCTATTATATAGGTGCGTTGTCGAAAAGGGCGCTGGCTCGGTTCCGATCCCTGTTCGACCATCAGAATCGGCTCTTCGAGAGATCAACAGAATTAGTCGACAATACGAATATTGAATTAATTTCCGGTGGAACCCGAAACGCTCACTGTAAGGCAATTATAATTTAATGAAGTGTTGGCCGGTTCGGATCGTCGGGAGTGTCACGCCATACTTGGGTCTGTTCGGTGATTTTCGTGCTCCGCAGACAGACGATTTGAAGACAAACGCGTTCGGCTAAAATGGAATGGTGGCGCGGCATGGATAACGCGAATGTCCGTTTTCACCTCACAAAGCCATACCATATTGAATTACTGATTATATTTTAAACAAAAGAAATAACATGCTTCGCACGGCTGTCCAGTGTGAATCATAAGATACGTTAAAAAACTGTAGTTGTAAATTGTTCAGGTGAAGCAATGGCGCCGCAATACATGATTTTCCTTCCTGATTTTTTATTTTGCGTCCTGTTTTGTAAAATTGTACATAGAGGTAATGATTGAATAATAATTAGAAATTCGGGATCTAGCGTATGAAAATGTCGCTGTCATCAATTGGCGTTCGAATGTTCAGCGCCATTTTGGTCAAGTGGAGACACCATATTGGAATTTTCCGTCGAAGCAATGTCAATGGTTACAACTTCAACGGCTGATATCTCGAGAAATACGCAAAATCAAGATCTGAAATAACTTGCACTCGACTACAAATTTGCGGAACTATCTACAGCTAAAATTGTATTCAATATCGTTAAGCCGGTAAACTTTCTCATTTAATTAAAAAATATAATTAAACGAGAAAGGACAAACTTTCAGGATTTTAATATAGATCTATAGATTGTGCAAACTATACTTTTAATTGTCAATTGGTATTGCAATTTCATAAATATTTCATAACAAGAATAAATCATTTAAAAACCCTATGCGTAAAAAAGCTGAGAAATTGTTAAATAAGTGCAATAAAAAATACCCAATGTTGGGCTACGAATGTCTAGTGTTTAGTTCTAGGTCAGGTGCACATTAGCGTGATAATGCACCTCCACATTTTTTACAGTGTTTTAATGGTAGTTAATCTGTGTAAGCACTGAACTGGCGCGCTTTCACTCTCCGAACTAAAAACGATTTCGCGAATGGCGAATGCACTTCAAGTGGTTCACCACTTCTGTTCAATGTGAATCTGCCCCGTACAATATGGAGTTAAACGCTGCACTTAAACGAGCGCGTCATCCAGTTTCAAAGGGTAGCTCAACTGCTAAGGTGTCGTCTGGTTCACAAGTGCCGCCTAGAAAGTGCCCATCTTGACGACGACCCGAGTTAGGCCAGACGGGAAATGGGGCTAGTACAACACGCCCAAATCCAGAGAGCCGCCGCCGGCGAGAGGGTGGAGCGATGGTGGCTGGGTTGGCCGATTCTGTTCCATAGTTATGTAGGTTAGGTGTGTGTGAGGGAGAGAGAGAATGAGAATGAGAGAAAAGTTCGATGTTTGGAAAGGTGGTGGATAAATGTGTCTATATATGCGTGACGCGCAGGAATCTATCCTTCCTGTCAGTGGGAGTTGGGGTGAGACCAAAAGCCATCACGCAACCCCCGCCCCTACAACTTTTCGATTCTTCCTTAACACTTCCCCACTCCGCCCCACCCCAGCAAATATTATCCCCTATACTCCCCCCCCCTCCCCACCAAGCCTCGCTCTTCGTCTCGATCATTCGAGGTTCCAACAATCTCCCCACCACCTTCTCTCTCCATTTCCATCATTTTCCCTTCTCGAACGAGACCATCAATCTCCCAGACAAGAGAAATGGGTTAGCCCAATATCGGCTAGGAAAAGAATATCTGGACGAAAACGTTGCAAATAGCCAATTTTTGTCGATACATGATCGATTGGTATCGATTTAATATTAATCACCAACATGTCGATCATCTTCCAGACATGCGTGAAGGCAAGTGCTCGGGAAAGTAACCAAAATTAGAACAATCTCGTTTAATGTCGCCATAATCCTAAAATGTAGATACGTCTCGAAAAATCATCTGTTTTTGGACCAAACAAAAATTAACTCGGTCCTATAACCTGGCTACATTGTCCAACATGCTTGAGCAGAGTTCGTTTAGACATTGAACCGAATCGACTCGTCCGTGCTACGACAAGAAATGACTAGGCACTCTCGAATGACAATTTGCCCATCTCAATTGTGCTGGAGAGGGTGCGTTCAACTTTTAATAAGATTAGACCACCCGATCTGTATCGCTTGCAATGGACACGATCTCAAATGAAAATGTGTCCCAATCTGAAGAGCAATTGAAATTTCTCAAGTAACCTGAGGTAAACCAGGCTATTAAAGCCACTTGAAGGAAACGGAAGTAAAAAAGTAAAGCCGGCGCTGTAGCAGCGTCTAGACACAGAAAGTCATTTCAGTCCATCATCCAGGTTATATAAGGAGGTCTTGCGAGTAGATTTTATTCCTGTTCGTTAACAAATAGAAACAGTAGTTGTCCAGTTTGCAGTTTGGAGCGCCGATTTGAATATTGTTGGCTGGACACCGCCAGCTGTTTATCGGATTAGTTCGGACACAATTATCAGTGGCCAGGAACTGGAAGGGTGCCCGGTAATGCGTGCATGTCCGTTTACGTTTCCTGCTGGCGCACCTCTCCCGGTGTCTGGTCAGCCCCCGAAGGCCCCAAATCAGCGCTCCACCACACACACACACGGGTACCGTACTGCCTAACTCGATTTCCCCTAAAGCCAATATAACTAAACATGTCGACAAGCAATTAGCGTGTGGCGCTCGCATAAGATAATAAAGACAATCTAGACCTGTCATCTGCATAAATGATGAAACTGTTATGCAAATTATGCTCGGTGAGCGGATCATCGGGACCTGTTCGTTTGCCGTCAAGAAACCCAGCTTTCAAAAATAGTTCACATACGATGCCTCCTATGGATAAATACTTCCATATTGTTTCCAGAATGACTGAGCGTCGCATTTTATTGGGTTCACTTTATTATATTACTCGAGATGATAAACGCGGGACAAATATGTTGACACAATTTCTTTTTGTTTTATTAATATTGTTGTATCATTTTTCTCTCTCTCTCTCTATGCCTGAGACAAACTCATTTTCAATATTTGCTTCGACGGAATATGGTACAGGGGTACAGTGGCAGGTAGATCATAAAAATGACTAGAAATTGTTTCAATAATTCGTGTCTAGACTACAAACGTTAAATTCAAACTTTCAAAAAGTAAGCCGATTGAATATTTTAGCGCATCGATTTATGGCTGAACTAATTAAAAGACTAATCCTGGAGTTATGCAATTTTTGGTTTTCCTATTTTTCGAACATCCCTCGCTGGTCTCCTCGCCGCAATCCATCGGACATTTCTTCCGGCATGCAATTTTTTTTCTTCTACTCCTTTTTTATTTATTTTGCTGCTGTGTCGTTTCCAATTAGTC
>JAQGBY010002787.1:0-21560 GCA_034698785.1 Mycogona germanica | reverse complement strand
ACGAAATTCTGAATTGAAAATACGGTCGTGACACGAATGTTCGACTATTTCTTTTTTCGAATTGATAGTATTGATGTAACATCAATATTACACAAAGTGACCAGTTACTGGGGTGGCAATATGATTGGGTTATAGAACGTCGTACGGAACAACTAGCCCCATTTTCTCAACTTTTGAATTAAGACCAGACAACGTTTGTCATAACTCGATTTCAGAACTGATTTGAAAACAGTTTTCTGTCTTGCACAGTCTCTGACGTGTGAGTCGTGAAGCGGCATGCCGTGCGGGGGGGGGTGATAGACAAAAAGGGGTTGACCCGCGACTATCGGGGGGTGGCCGGATAGCATCTAGCATCACAGAGGAAATACGATTGTGTATCGATTGGTTCCGATTTTCGTTTTTGATCCCATTTGGCGTATGTGCCCTTCGTCTTTCGGGCGCCGTCGAAGGGGTTGTGGATAGCAGGTGTGGGTGGGGCGGGTGCATAAGCGAGGGTCATTTGTCGTGGCGTGGTTATCGATAGACATGATTAGGGGTAACCCCCATTTTCCCATCCCCATCCTCTCGCCGTGTCAGCCACCCCGCGACTCATTGTTTCTCTTATTGCCTCGGTGCCTGGGTTACGTTTATGGAAATTTGTGAGCTTGCGACACTGGATTTTACGTCTACGTCTACACACGTCCGTGTCAAGCGCATTCGCGTCGCCCTTCCGTGTAGGTTCACTTGTAGAAATTCGATTATGCAAGTGAATTTGGATAGGTCTGTTGATTCGTTGAAGATGGCCGGAATTCTAACTCTCGCGAAATGTTCAAAATTGCAGTCATGGTCACTTGTAAGGTTTTTTAAAGCGAAATGTCGCTCGGTCTATAGGTGAACACGAACGTGTAACAAACAATCTGGCGTAACCCTCGACGTGGAAACTGTGATGATCGCCTCCGTGATGACCAGAAAGGTCAGACGTTAGACCTCGTGTTAACCTGCAGGTGCCGAGGTGCAGCTCGCAACTTCTATATTGTTGATGCAATTGGGCGTGCGCTGTCCTCATCTTTCCGAGGCGCCACCCGCTCGTGGGGGCGTCTTGTTTATTTTCTTGTTTCATCAAAAAATATGTTTAGCAAGAGGCACGGTCCGCCAGTTGTTGGTCGAGCCCTTACAGCCCGAACTGATGCGTCAAAAGCCAGGCGCACATTGTCGGACTGAGCGGTACTGACCTGCTCCTCTCTCATGTACGTCAATTGACCCCAGTAAGTGAAAACGCGACTCATTGGGATGCATTTCAGGTGGAGGCCACCTTTTTTGGACACATATTTTAATGTGAGCCAATTAGTGAAAGCGTTTTAGCCATAATTCAAGTGGACGCTAGCTACATGGCAGGCACATTTTTCTCCATGTTTTGCAATATAATAGTTACAGCGCTTTCAGGAACGGGTGGGGGGATTCCATTGAAACAAATAAAAGCGAAGGAGGTCTAGCGCAGCACACAGTTCAGCCTGCAAATGTGCGCCTGACTCAGTACGTGCGTGCTGCCTGCTGCTTTTCGCTTTTGCCGACGTCATTTGTTTTTCTCGTGCGGCCCAAAACTCGACAACCCTGAAGTAAGAGTAAACAAGATTATAAACAAAGTGTTCATTATTGTGGAGAGCGAGAGCTAGCGAGCGAGCTCGATCGTGTTCCGAGAGCCGCGCGCCCGCCTATAGACATACACTGTACATCCATCTGTCTCTATCCGCTAGATGTGTCTTGCGAATCCGGGTGTATGTGTTTTGACTGTTTGTGTTTGCGAGCGTGCTCGCGCGGCCTAAATAATATAAACGGCGGGCGTCACGCAGATCGCGAATGGCGCTCCACTGGAGCCGAGGCAAATACGCTTGCAGCCCCCGTCGGCGGAAGACTGAGACCCCCGATGGACGTTCGTGCGTTCGCTTCCGGTTCTAGGATCGACACTCGATGGTGGCGACACTAGCGGACGTCGATGGGAGGCACGATGCCTCGAAACAAATGTGAGCAAATCACATTTCAGTTTTTTGTTCTGTGTTTCTGAAGCAGTGTGTGAATTAAATTTTTTTAAAATGGGAATTGATATCACCAATGAAGTTTTATTATGACCCTATGTTTTTTTTTCTGGTGGAATACTAGATGTGGATGGTTTTTTTCTCTTCAAAAGTACAAAACAATATCCATTCTTACCAGATAAATAATTATTTAGAAGGGTCATTCTCCTTTCAACCTATTTCCTTGCAAAAAACTTAAAATCCTTAAATTAAAAAAATTTAAAATAATTCATTAAATACTCTGTGGATGACATTCTGCATACGATTGAAATAAGTTGACGTTCGTCAAATATTCATGCCATCCAAAAATAAAACTTAATTGCTCAAAATGACAAGGCAAATTTGCGCATCGTTTTCTTTTTGGAAGTCGAGTACGTACAACCCAGATCAATCGTGGTCAGGAGAACTTAGAATACGTTTTCAGTTCGAAAATGCATTTTAATGAGTTTGCGTTTGGCCAGTTGCTAGTTTTTAAAAAAATGCATGTGCCATCGATTTGAATAGCAATGAGTTTGTGATGTAGATATCGGTAGCGCGGAAAACGTCAACGTGCACTCATGTTTACGTGTTATCCCAGCTGTAGAGATGCAATTTGCAACTTTTCTCCCCGTTGTTGAGAGAAAACTAAAAAAGAAAGCGCTCTCTTTGCCTGTGTGGCTGGCTCATCGATATGGGCAAGGCCCCCCTGTTCCACAGAAGACGGTTGTTGTTGTTGGGAACTGACTGGGAGTGGGGGTGGTGATCGGGTGCGGTTGAAGTTGTTGAGGCTGAGAGAAGGAATATGGCAGTGGGCGGCTGGGGGAGGGGCGGGCAAGTGGGTGAACTGGTCCAGCCGGTAATCCGGCGGATCGTCCTTTGGTGAGCGCCCTGTAATGCACAACTGTCATGGCGTCGTGTGGTGCATCTGGCTGTTATGGTGCGCACCAAATTCAATGAAAACAATTTTCCAATCATCTATTTCCTTCTTTTTTACGATAGCCTTTTCCTTTGCGAAGTATCTACTTTTAGGAGGTGTGCTGTTTCTGATCATATGTACTGCAGTGATGTGAGGGCCAGTAATGGACGTTTTGGGCCATGAGGGGCCCCGCTGGAACCTTAATTGCGCCACTGGTGGCGTCGTCAGCCAGCACAACAACAACAACGTCGGCGGGGGGTGGTTGGTGGTGGTGGTGATGGTGGTGGTGGGGGGGGGGTTGGTGGGTGGGGTTTGTTCTGTGTTTATGTGAGGCATGAGAGCGAGCGAGTGAGTTAGCTAGAGAGCGCGAGAAGCGCGCGGAACAAGAGGAAACAACATCACGGCGCATGCGCGGCCGCTGCGTCAACATCTTCGGTAAACAAGAATATAAACAACCGTTCGTCGACAAACGATCGAAACTCGGAACGAAATGTCGACAGGGGGAGAGTCGGGACGGGCCGGGGGGTTTGTGGGTCGGTATAGGCGAGGGATCCCGCCCGAGTACAGTCGAGTTGCCAGGGTAGTGGCAGTCAAACGTCGCATGAAAAATAAATTGTCCTGTTTTTTTGTTTTGTCGATTGAGTCGTCTGTTTTGTTGTTTGCTTTTTGGTTTGAAATATTTATATTTTTTTGCAAAAATTGCTTTTGTTTTTCGTGGAATGCAATGTTGATTCAAACCTCGAGTCCAAATTTTGGGACTTGAAATCTAAGTCAGTCGCCAGTAGTCAGGCGTTACTAGTCTTTGTTAATTGTTGTGGTTTATAGTGGGGTGCGTCGGGCATCGAGAATATCGATTCAAATTCTGCGTTGATGGCTACCGATTATTGTGCTGAAGCTACGCTTTGTGAAGATCATTTAGCAATTGCGCGAGATTCCAAATGCTGCCCCAACATGCAGGCAATCACTGATTGCAGCTTGCCGCCTGCCCTGCCAAGAATTTCGACATCACCAACACGAATGACAAGCCATGCAGGTGCAAATAATCGTTGAACATACAATACCTTATGTATCTATTTTTAATATCAGATTTTTCTTTTTAAAATTTATATTGATCAATGGGAGGAAGTCACACATTTAAATGAATCCATATAAAATAATTTTGGTGTAGGGTGCATTTCAAAGGTAAGATGCATGATTTAGCGTGACCAACTGTACAAGCACACAACCGCGGGTTGTTTTTCATTCTGCGAATATTCGATATTTTTCTGACAAATTCTTGATTTGGAAAATACATTATTGCACGCTTGGTTTTAAGTCGCCGTACTTAACAAGCTATCGATCAAGCATTGCATTATAATAGGGATCAAATAATTTTGGATCACAGATTTTTTAAAAATTGAATTTGACAACAATCAAGATGATCAACATCAAGATAAAAAGAATGTTATTACACAATGTTAATGGTGCACTTATTTTTGAGTGCTTGTGTCTGATTGGTATGTACCGACCGATACGTCTCAGTACATCAAACTCCTTGTTTTATATTTTATTCGAACCCGGAACTAAAAATTTCAAATGATGATTCGAACTGTGTTGTGTAAAAGTGTGTTTGTTGTGTGTGAAAGTGTTTTGATGTCGGACCGTGCCTGTCGATAAACACAGACAGACATGCTATATTCGTCGAGAGTGACTGGGTCGACGCCGGCTGTGTTGAGCCTTTCGTTCAACAATAACAAAATATTAATAAGCGACTATTTATTCTGCGAACCAATTAATAATTGCGTCATCGGCTGCAATCAATAGTGGGGTTGGAAGAGGGGGGGGGTAAGCTGGATATGGGAGGAGGGGGGGGGGGTTGGAAGTAATGCGTTCAATAAATGAGGAACGACAGTACATCCCCCCTCCCCCTCCTCCTCCTGCCGCCGCCTTCAATCGCTCCAGTTCCGAGTCAGAACGCTGTCCGGATTTTCTGTTGTTGAAAACTAGTCGTGGAAGACGAGCCGCATGCTGGCACATAAATGCGCGGTGCTGGATTGGTATACGGTGTACCAGTGGTGGTTGCACTTTAGGCTAACTGCAAGTGTAGACAGCCTTAGTTATAACAGCTGTATTTCATTTCATTCCACGTACGATTCACAATAATCGTACGTGCATGCTCGGATTGTTTCATGGAGGAGGCAGGCGAACGGTAGTTTTGTGGTTTGACGCCTGGGTAAGAGTGTTCTCCCATAGAAAATGCTTACGTTAGTTATATGAAGTATTTTAATTTTAATTACAATTACAAAATTTGCCTGCAAGCAGCCCCCAAGAGACAGGGACCCTATGGCGGGGGTCAAAAGACGAGTTGGGAACAGAAAGGGATTTATTTTAAAAGGCTCTGGATTTGAGGCTCTGTCCTTTCTACTGTTTACACACTCTAGGGAAATAGGAGGCACACGAATTAAAAGTTCTGTGACTATTGATGTTCGTTAACCACCAATTTTTGGTTGTTTTATTCTGACAAAAAGAATGTATAGGAAGGAAAGGAGAATTGATCATTTTTAAAAACATTAGATATACTGGGCAAAAAAAAGTGAAACTGAATCTCATGACAAGACGAGATCTTAATATTTTTCAATGATGATCGTTTGTCCAAATATATTTTTTTCTCGTGGATTTTCAGCTGAAGTTGTTGTGTCGAACACAATTTCGGTTCAAAAGCAGTATTTTCTTCCTAAATCTCAGCTCCAGTATCTTGCGGGACAAGTCTGAACCCGTGTTTTGTCGGTGAGCTGGCTCTCCACCATTTCTCCACCTCTGCTACTCTCCATTCGCGTGCAGCCGGTTTCGTCGGTTGCCCGGTTTCGCTGTCGGTCTGATTGCACGCACTCCTAGTTGCCTCTCGTGCGTGCGTGCCTGCGCGCCGTCGCGACGGACCAACAACAACAATAACAAACAAACACGTCTGCATCTCGCGGGCCAACCCCAACCCCCCCACCGGTTTCGCATCCGCTGTCAACCAACAGTGTCTGGCTCCTCTGTCTCTCTCTCGCTCGTCAAAATGGCGAAACTGCATTTGCACACACAGCGAAATACGAATCTAATGGTGTTGGGGGGCAATTCAGTGTCCGGTTACGCTAAATCGGGAAAGGACACGCGATTGCTGAATTGCCGTTTACTCACGTTTTGGCAATAGTTGTCTGAAAATATTTTTTATTTATTATTTATTTAGAATTAAGCCCATTGTAATTTGTTTTTGATCGATGACCTGCTTGATTTTATTTTGCTCAAGTAATCGATTGCCGGTCGTCACGTTCAGGATATCCAAAATAGGACTGCCATGAAACCAAACATTAAAAGTTTTGTTATTAGAAAAGCGTATGTCAGAATGAAAACTGCTGTAAGGTATCGAAATCTTAATTTTTTTAAAAATCTTTTTGGGTTTTGACGAATGAATAAGGGTGATGTCTTTTGGAGGTAGCTTATACTAAGCCTGGGCTGGGCTAGGCAAAATTACCAGGTCGCCTCCTGGTTTTTTTTAGGGCGAACTCGCTGGTGTACCTTCTTCACAAATGTCATTTCAGAGTACTTTTCACAAAATTCAGCTGTATTTTTATTTATGGAGCTTCGCCAGCTCGTCGATTTTGCACGGTTCTGCCCCGTGCTCGTTCACTTATGCTTAAACATCGTCGACTTTTTACATTTTTTTCGTGCTGGTTATAAAATAACCTACTAATTAATAAATTAATTAATAAAATTAAAGGCGCTGCCTGTAGTAGCCATCACTCGATTCATATATGCCTTATTGATAAATTGGTAATGAACTGTATTTTGTGAAACGTATTCAATACATTGAATGACATCACCATTTACCTTCGTCATAACCCAAAAAAAATTAGAAAACATTAATATTTCGAGACCATACCTACAGACTTGCTTGCAATAACGTTTTCGGGAGTTGCTTTGTTCTCCCTCATTAGTCGCATTCGTGGGCGCTAATACGCATTTCCGAAAAGTGACTTGATTTGCATTCATCTAATATTCGTAGAACGTTTTCAAGATTTAA
The DNA here is from genome assembly GCA_034698785.1 of Mycogona germanica. NCBI lineage: Eukaryota > Metazoa > Arthropoda > Diplopoda > Chordeumatida > Chordeumatidae > Mycogona > Mycogona germanica. The sequence continues at coordinate 14,569 of JAQGBY010002787.1, read as the reverse complement.
CGTTTCCCATAGGTGAATGAAATCTGGAAAATAAATTTTGACTCTCCCATTACACGCATCAATCGGCAACATGTACGTGATTAGAAAGAAAGAAATTAAAAATTAAAGCGAATGAGTGTGTGTCGATCGTCCTGCTTAACTTCCGTGGTTACTTTGGCGGAAGTACACTGTAGTTGGCATTGCGTTTCGCGATCACGAACCTACGATCGTGCGTTTGCCCGATAGTCTATGTGAAGGGGGACCTGGTTCCAATCAGCTGTCAGAATTTAGAACAAAGTTGAGGAAATATGTCGGATGTCACGTTTTTATTTATAGAATCGGTAGAAAGACGATCGGCAGAAATTCTATGTTTGATGTATTCTTCGCCGGAACTGATCCATATAGTTCCAGATACCACTGCTCCTCTTCCTCCCACTTCTTCTAGTTTCACCAAGCAATTGTTAAATATTCAGAGAGCTGTTAGCTGCTCATTTCCTTACGGATTTTGATAACTATGGATATGCGTTACTAACATTATTATGTATTTGATTACCAATGACCTCACAAAAATCGACGAAGAACAATCGTTTTTGATTCATCCAATCAATCTATTCCGCTCAATAAAATAATCAATATTATTTATGAATCCATAATTTACCGAATATAATCTGATGCGATTGTTCAAAAAATGAAATTGTCGTTTAAGAACATTTCTGATATCAGTGATCAGTGACTGGTTTCCCGACGAATCTTCGGCGCGAAGACAGGTTTCGGCCGGGAATCGAACCCGCGATCACGGGTCTAGTAATAACAAAACTTAAAGGCAGATCAGAAATCAACTATAACGTCATTGTGATCACACCCTAATTATACAGGGTGTGAAGCGATGGAAAAAAATACAATGTACTAGAAATCCAATCTTGCTCCAAGTCTTCGCAAACCATTTTTTCAGTTTCAAGTTTGCAATCCCCATTTACAATCTTCTATGTGCTTTTTTCGATATTCGTATTTTCTTTTGGTTGAGCCATTTGGAGATGTCGCCCATATTTTCTTTTCGTTTTAATTTTTTTTTAGCAAACGGTACGTCACAGATGTATGATAATCGTATGCAGCGAGGATACATTTTTTTTTATTCCACTCTTTCTCTTTTTCTTCTTCAACCGTCTCTCTCTCTTTCTCGGCTTGCCTCTTGTCTCTTTCTTTTTTTTATATACGTGTGTACATATTTCCTTTTAAAAGGCGGACGCCGGCATGGCACAGCCGGAGACAAGCAGCGAGCACAAATAATAAGCTTATAAATAACGAGCGAGATTTTTGCCATTAAAATCAGTGTGGGTGTGTGTGAGTGCGTGCTCGCGCGCGCGCGTTGCGCTCGCCTCACCGAGCACAAACAAAAATACCGAAGGAGAAATGCGACGCAACCCTCCCTCCCCCGGTCGCTATGAGTTGCTCGGCTAATTTGAGGTAATGAAAAAATGCATGTACGTGGGACACACACACACACACACACTGTTTTTTCTTCAACGATGGCGACGATATATTTGATAACGCGCATTGAGTGGAACGTGTGTGTGTGTGTTGCATGTCTTCTTCTCCCCTTGCAACCTGAATCCCGATAGATGCCAGTGTTGCGGGCGGGGTGAGGCGCCATCGATTTCTACAGTTCCGTTGGCTACCGACATATGCTATTTAGTCGATATCTTTAGTCTGAAACCATTTCGTGTCTTCCTTGTGCTGCATAGATTTTAAAATTGCAACAAAAGGAACTACCAGAACTTCAACATTTCATAGCGTTCAAAAATAACAATTTAATAGCGAATATTATGAAAAATTAGTGACTCTTAAGATTATTTGATTACGCTCCAATTTAATTATCCCCTTTTCTAGGATCGTTCATCAAAAAAATATTTTTGACACCGCTACTGTTTTCGTCCTAAGCTGCCACGTCCTTTTGACTTAAACTGTATCTGGTACATTGTCCATAATAAAATGGATGGTATCCCAACTAGAAAAAAAGGAATCTTAAAATTAAGAATGTATTACTTAAAAGAAATAATATGCGAGTCATTGACCCTTGAAGTGCGGCGTTCTTCAATAATATACTCCATAGGTGTAGGCACTGTTGGGAGCGCGCCATTTTTTGGTGATGCGTAGCTTATAGGGCACGATTGTATACGAAACCTATCTCGTCTATCTCTCATCTCGTGTCTGTGTATGGCTGTTGCACCGGCTGCGATATAATTTCCGAAAAACCAATCAATAATTTGCATTGTTGTTTTTCCCCTACTTGGTCGCAGCTCAGCTCTCTCTCACTCGCGCTGCGCGCTCTTTTTTATTGTCTTAATTTATATACGATTCATAGCAGCCGACCGTTTCAAACTGACTGCCAGTTTTTCTCCATTCCACCGTCACCACCACCACCATCACCACTACCACCGCCACCCCAACTCCTCCAATAACCCTCCTCTTTCCTGCCACCCTGCGTGCGTCTTCTAATTCCATGTCCTCCTGGGACATCGCGGCTCCTGGCTGTGTTCCTGGATCCAGCCTGACTGAAATAGGCGTTGCAGAGAGTGACGAGCTCATTCTCCCCCGCGCGTTCTGGTTCCACCGAAACTGACCGTGATATTTGACAATGGACGTTGATCACCAGCAGGTGGCGCCAATTCCATCACTTGACAGGTGACTTGTTTCTTGCAGTGTTCGCCGCTGGTGACGCCTCAGACCGTCAAATCCAGTTCTACGTATGGAGTTTATTATCTATAGTGTAAAAATCTTATTCTAAGGTGCGTCGGTTTTCAGTCGCATCACGCTAGATTCAACCACCGGCATTACAGCTCTTCAATGAGTGATTGCCTCGAGACGAGGGGCAGCGCGGCCTAAACGCATGAAAGTGTTTCTGGTTGTTGCTTAATAGTACTATTTTTTGTTAGAAGAATCTCTCCTGTTCTGTCAAATTGTTTGGTTCGAGATCTCATGACGATATAGTGAAGTCGTCCTCGGCACGCGCGCATTTTTTGTCGATTTTACAACGCTTTCGGCTGTTGCTAGTAAACAAATTCTAAACGCGAGATCTAGCGTTTTTGGGTGATGGGGTGGGAGGGGAGGGAAGGGAAAGGGGTGGAGGGTTGTTGGCATGGAATGTTGGGGGGTTGATTGTGACGGTGCTGGAAGAAGGAAGAGAGCTAGGCGGCGGAGATTTTCTAGTTGGCTTATAGCGCTTAGACTGTGAGGTGGCGGCGACAGGCGGTGTATGGGAAGGTGGTGGGTGGGGGAAGTGGGAGAAAAGGGGGATTATTTTGGGTGGGCTGTTTGATTATCCTCCAGAGACTCGCAGCTGTTGCGATTTCTCTCTGCCGACATCTTCTGAAATGAGTTCACGTAATGCGACAAAGTTTAAAATAAAGTTTCAACAACGAGATATCTGGTGTATGCAGTAATACTAAATTTGTCAAAATTCAATATTTTTTATTCTAAATTCGTTCGACTTACACAACACTATTCGTAATATGAGGAAATATTTTCAGATTTTAAATAATAATCATTTAAATTTGATTTATTGATTATGATTGATTACGTCGTGTAAGTTGTTTCAATGAATCTGTTTTTACGAAATACTAAGGGACTTCAGAATTAATAAAAATTTAATAAGGTGTCAACATATTTGTTCATTCTTACATGGATTAAATTTGACTGCGCTCGTAGACCCTTTTTATTTCTGAATACATATTTTTTGTCGCTGTTGTGGAAGCACTTCACAATGAAGCAAAGCTCGTTCTCGAGAGCAAATAGTTGGTTGGGCGAGTGAAGTCGATCAGAAATATCAAATAAAATGTGTAGGAAATGACTTGGTAATTTCTACTCGTAAGAACGATTAGGTCTGGTGAGGATATAAGCGAGTGCTTGTGTATGTGAGAGAGAGCGATAGAAAGACAGATCGAACGGTTGGGGCAAAAGCAAAGATACAAGATACACAAAGATGAAACCAAAGTTAGGGCGCGCGTATGAGAAAAAAAAACAATGCCCGTCTTGGTGGAGGAGCGAATTCTTTTTTTTTTTTTTTTGGTGATGTGATTGGAACGTCGTCACGGTTCGTGATAATGAAAATGACGTAATGCTGGCGCCGGATAAATGTCACCGATAATAGATGGCGCTGCTAGTCGCTCGGCGTTCAATCGATTTTTTGTCCTTTTCTGTTTGATAACTGACAAACAGGAAATGGATGACCAGGATGTGGCATTCACCTCCCGAAACGACCAATTCTTTTTCAATCTTAATCGATAAAGTAATTGATGAATTTCTTTTTCACCTGTCTCGCAGCAGTTTCAGGTTCATTTTAGTTAGTTTCAATAAAATATATTGAATAACTCAAGAACAGAAACAGCTAAAAAATTACCTGATAATTAGATCATTATTTAATTCTAATTTAGGTTTAGGCGATACAGGTAATATTTGCCTGGATTCTAACTAAAACCTCGATGAAGTTAATAAATAATTTCTTGGTTCAGATTTTTAAAATATCGACTAATGGCATTGACAACTCTAATTGAATGAATCACAATTTCAAAGGCACTCCCTGTTTATGTCAATAATGAGTTAGTTAAATTGAAAAATGGATGCTTGTGAACTTAGTCACCGCCGTGTCTTTCTGAAGTGTTATTTATAAATAGCTACGCCATCGAATTCTTATGCATGCACCCCGATTGATTGTCCGTGGGGTAAAGACTTAAATTAGCATCCAGGCAGGAACAAGCGATAAGGTGATCCCGAGCAGCGGAATTTTTCCTCACCCCAGACTAATGTCGAGCACAAAAAACAGGGATGATGTTGTGGGGTGGACCTGGGTGATGGAACGGTGGGTATTGCAAATGCATTGGGGAGGGAGGTGGAAAAGGATGCAACTTTGTGGGGCCAGGGTGCAAAATAAAGAGTAAAGAACGGCTACAGGGTTGTGTATTGTGGAAGAGGGGGAGGGGTGGGGGGGACGAAGGATTGAAGCGAATGTGGGGAAGGGGTGGGGGAGATAGATGAAATTAAAAGCAATCGATAGTCAAGACTGGAATAGCGTGAGAGTGAGGCGACTTGAACTAATGTCGGAGCCAAAAATATATATCGCGCGCCCGCTTGCTGAAAACATAACACAAACAGCCAACAAATGTGTCGCTCGGAAAAGTCATAACAACTTAATGTCTTAATGTTTAAGGGGGATTTCGTCGCGCGTTTTTTGCACTAGACAAAGCAAAACTCGGTGAGTTGTGGACTACAGGACCTCTCCTTGCAAGTTGAAGTGGTGGGTATGATGATGGACTGTTCCTATCTTAACTTATGGCGCCCTCTGACGTGTTTTTTGAATGGCTGCAGTATAAGTGCGATGGGGGCGCCACCGACCGCCATAAACTAAACCAGATGCGTGATTGGTCCAAAACCAAAATGGGCAGTGATAGCGCCATCTAGTAATAATGCGAAGCGCTAATAGACTGCCAGGAAAAAGTAGGACTGCGCATTTTGTTTGTTTATCCTGATTTTTTGCTTGCCTGTGAGTCACTGTCTATACATGCACAGTAAGAGAGAGCAACACACGTGTTCTAGATTTTTGTAATTAGTCTGCGCCTGATGTTTACTCACTGTTTTTCTGCTTCCGCTTACAGGTGTTAATTACTTGTTAGTAATTAAGCTTGCACGATTCGCGTCCCATGAGAGATCGTAAGCGTTGGCACTTCTGGTAAAAACGAATTTTCATGCGCACGCTTTTAAGAAGACTTATCCTTCGCTTGCCGTTTAATTTTTTTGGCTGTATCATTTGATTCATTCACACGTATTCATTGAATTCCTTCGTACGTTCTATAACGGTGAATTTCGTTCTTTAGTGTGCCAAATAAAGAACGGCTTCGGACAGGACAGTTGTGGTTTTGAATACAATCGAAGGTCATGTTAGACACCCGGTATTCCAAATGTACCCATCTATTTCGCCAATTCTATTGATTTTTTTAAAAAATATGTTTATTTAAGCCAAACTAAGAATTCTTAAAAATTCGCAGTTCTATCATCATAATATAATCAAATTCGAATTTTCTTGATACTGTGGAACATGTGTTCCTATTTGTCTTATTGACATTATTTCGTTACATCTTGAATTTATCAATTTTCAGTGAATCTTTGCTGAAATTTATCAATTAAATACACTATTTTCTTTCGACTTATAAAGTAAATTTCTGTACTAGCAGACTCGCCTAGTCATTGCCACACTTCTTAGTCGCAAACAGAGCGACGCTATTTTCCTCCCGGACCGTTTTGCGTGCCACAAACACGATGCAGAAAATGCTCTCCATATAATATAACGTACATACACAGATTATAATATCTGCGACTGTGAATTCAAATGCGTTCCAGCGTGTATATATATGTATACTGTACGCATTTATACAAGCGTACCCCCAGTCATTGAGCACACGAGCCCTATCTACATCTGCGCTGTTTAGAACCCGCTCGTCTATATATACATGTGCTGTATGTTTGCCAGTGGTTTATAACGACTGAGTGAGTGAAAGTGAGAGAGAGAGAGAGAGAATAGGCGCGGTTATTTTTCTTTATAGTTGTGAAGCGAAAAACAAGCATTACGCACGCCCAAGCGGAACAAACAGATTTTTCATACATGAAAAATGCAAAAAGTTCGTTATTGAAAAACGATGTACTCATTTCGTTGACTCTCGCAAACGCGGCTTATGCCGCGTACCAATGCAACTCGAAACTGGAATTGGTTTTTTATATTCTTAAGACCACCTAGTTCGACCGCCTAAACCATTCAAACGATTTTTTTTAAATTTTGTAACTTTGATTTTTGCTTAACGATTAAGGTGGGAGAATTTTTTTTCGTAGCGAATCTCGGAACGATATTTTGCGAGCTCATTCTGGGTTCGATTTGAGTTGTCGCGAGATGTTCGTGAGGTCCTTTTTTTGTGAAGAGGGTTAGGGTTTGTGCGCGGGTCTAGAATCACGAAGGAAGAACGTTTGAGTGGAAACATGGTTCATGTTGCGATCTGTGATTGCATTCGAAATTAAATTAAATTGAAAAAACAACGCTAAATAGTATACAGGAGATAAAATGACGAAATGAAATTAAATTAGACGTTACGATTGCCTTTTGATACCACTTTTTTATTGAGATTTGACAGTAATAATCCTAAATCCTCAATTAAAACAAGACCCTTTCATGCAATGTGTACAAAACCAATAAATTGCTTAAAATGAATTTCCACAATTGAGGTTGGAAAATATATACGAGTATTCACCACAAAAGTGTCAAATAATCCCCGCTCTCCGCCACATGACATCGAAGGAAAATTATAACAATTCAATCAAGCAAATGGGAAATTTGATGAATTTAAAATAATAATTGTGGAATTTTTTACACTAGTGACTTCGACGATTCACATACGGCAATGAAATCATTGAAGTACCGAACCCACTCATGTGTCCTCACCATTGGCTCACTCAGTATTACGAGGGCGACGGAGGATTTTTTTCTGGCATTGCGAACGCGCCCTGCCCCTCGCTACAGCTAATTACTCGCACGAAAGAAAATTAGTTGAAAGTGCAATGGGGAAAGGGAATTAACGACGACGCCGTCGGTCGGAAATCGGCGCAGCCATAAACACAGTGGCATGCCGATTGATGAACTGCTGTCGGCCAGTGCCTTCTGTGTTGGAAGAGAAAGGATGTCGGCATGGGCAATGGCCCGGGGCACATTCCACTTGGTCATGTAGTTAAAATTGTAGTCGTGATTAATCATTTTTGCGTTTTTTGTTCTCCGAGCGCTGCTCTTTATTTGATCAGGTAATGCCAATATGTATGGATGGATATTTAACGCATCCAGATAGATGATCTTCAAAAAATCGTGTAGCGGAAGATGTCTAGCAGCACCAAAAGATGACGTCAAAATTCAAAATTAATTTTTCAGAAATCAATCTTTTAAAAATACTGAACTTCTTGTCATCATCCTTTGGGTATTGTCATCCTTTGAGAAGTGTTAGATTGCATTGCACATGTGTAACGGGGACGGGGGGGGGCTTCAACTTGACTTGTGGCCCGGGGTGTTTATTTCATTAAGGAATTCCCTTCTGCCTATGCTTAGCTTATAGACGAGGCTTCGCGACGTTTTCATGTTTTTGCGTTGCGGGGTTGGTTTTTTTTTTTAATCGATGCTCTTTAACGAGGTCCCGCTCTGCACTTTTTGAAGAAAAAAATCTTTTTTGTATTATGAAATAAAATGCAGACAAGAACGGAACGACTTTTACGAAATGATTAACCGGATTATTTTAATGGCAAGTTTTATGACCAGCCTTTTATTCAACGACACATTAACGAAATATATTCATTTTTTTCAATAGCTACCACTGATAAAAGCGTAACATTATTAATTCTCGTTTCTATTTCAGGAAATGTCTTTTTATTTTATTTCTTTCATTTTTCATTTGTCGAATTTTTAAAAAGTTTTAAATACGCTCACATTGCCGTTTTTATTTGGTTTCTGCTACACTAGATCTTCAAATAGAAACGAGGTTATCGCGGTTTCTCCACTGAACATGTTATCGGATCTCGGTGTTCCCCGGAAAGTCTGAAGGTTGGCAATCACACAATACGTACAGCCACTGTGGTGAAGCTACCAACTGTCACATAACTTGCCACTAGCTAATCTGCAGCGGGAGTCACTGACACCTACCTTACTCATATGAAATTGAACACCGAATTTTGGAATATTTTGAAAACAGAATTTCTGCTGGTTGACACTCGGGGTGGGGGGAAAATATTTTTGTGATCGGTTCTGTGGACCACTTTTCTTCGTATTCTTCTCGAGGCGCACATTCCTGTATACGTCATTCCTTTGTGCGTGCGCGCTTGTTATTTTTTTTTCAAACTCCTCCTCCGCCTCTCCTGCTCTCCTTGCCTTCATTTAAAGTCTAGCGTCGATTACTCCCCCATTATAGACAAGTGGCTTTAAAGAAAATGTATCTCATCTACATATTGCTAAAGTTACAGCCTATTTAGACCCATTCCGGGCATTGATTTTTTCCACGCTCGATATGGGAGCAGATATGCGCGGAATTCGACGCCGAGGCGATTACGGCTGTATATACCAATGCAGCGCCCCCTGTTGAGCGACAAACGGAACTGTGTGCCGCCTAATTGGTCATGCCGCCGATATTTAAGATTTTGTAGCCCAATCAGACCTAATTTCCCCAAATTATGATATTTGTTTTCTATTAATGTTTTCCTGTAACGTTGTTAAAGTTAATAAAATTGAGTAACTGTTCTAGTGTCTAAAAAATACTCGTACAAACTGCTGGGTAGATGACTGCAAAAAGGTGTCATGGCGCTAGTTTAGGCGGATTTTCTGGGCAAAAACCAGAAAACAGATTAGGCCCGGGCAATATGTGGCCAGAATTTGTGGATATATCAAAATTATATAGTACAGATTCCATTATATTTATTTCTAGTGATAACTACGTAAACTGTATAACTAATATGATACGGCTTTGAATAATTTTTTCTTAAACTTTAAGCTAAAATTGATGATTCTGAATTTTGTTTAGAATGTCATAGGTAAAGATAGAAACCTTTCCAGAATTACTAAACACTAAAACATAATGCTAGATTTTATGAAGTAAACTTTAGACTATAAGTCTGTTTTTTCCCCACCTTGACAATAAAAGAGACTCCTTTTTTTAAAAGCACGCATTCAAATTTTATTGCGCACATGAGATTTAAATACCGTATACTAGTATGTTCGTGTTGAAACTGGTCTTTTTATAAACGACTTCGAATTGCCCTTTTTTCCCCCACGGATCCTTAATACCTACCCACACGACGACTTTCAGCCTGCGTATCCACGAACCTCGACGCAAATCCCTTTAACCCATGCACACACCAGTTAGTTTTTCAACCATTATCCAACTTGGGCGCATGCAGATTTCAACACCGTCGGTACCTGATAGTAGGGTGGGCGTGTTTCAAAAATATTTTATCCGGGACAGTTGTGGAAAAGGCATAGAGATCAGACCAAGTTGTCTAACATTATTCCCCTGGCGACGTCAGAGAGCCTCTAGTGGCGACAATTGGAATTAGATGTTTCCTATGTTTAATTCAAACCGACAAAATCTCAATTAACAAATTCGTACGCTAATATTTAGGGCACAATTTTTATTCCTTTTTTATATCAGAAGTGGGTGTAGAAAAGGGAGGAAGGATGATTGCACCAAAAGCAGCGGTATGAAGAAGGAAACGGGCGCAGGCGTCGAAAATACTATTATTTTTTCTGCAAATGCATTAAGTTGTGTCGCTTCCAATTCTCGATCCTCATCCCTCCCGCAATTTTAGTCAGATTTCGTCTTATTTCGTGATTTTGTGACTCCTACCTCTATGCGTGTTATGATGATTGGAAGTTCTGGATGCATGCTGTGATTCTCCGTGCTAGAGCAGATCAATTCGGTATTTCTCTGTGCCAAGTTCACGTCTTTTCACCTGTTTTTTGTGACGGGAAATTCTGAATTACCAGAAAATATTTCCCCATTTATGCGAACCTCATAAACTTCTTCACAATTTTTTTTTCCTGTTTTTAAATGTAATTTTGAGATGCACCGGATGGCAATGTCATCACGCCAGTGAAATGGGATTTCTCACACGTACGTGAGTGTGACAATCTTAAAACATTAAAAAATTGAATTAATTTTTTTCAATTAGAATAGCCTTAATGTTACATGTACTTTACTCTTATGACGCATGACGTACTTACTCTTGTGACGCAAAAATGACCCCGATTAATATTTTTAATTGGTATAATTTTTTTATTATTTCGAATTCGGAGTCTCAAATGTCGATTTTTTAAATTTCTCACCGCAACCACAAATGTTGCGCCTTGCTTATTGTACTCCCTACCGCTGCCATACTTTAATACATTTCGTATTTGCAAATTTTGAAGGATAAAATTGTTTTCAACTTCATCCTTGTTGCCGAATTGAATGTCGTCCAGCATTCCCGTACTAATTTTGTCATACTTTAATAGTGCAGCGCGCCGTAGAAGCTGTTGCACAATTTTGAAAATTGCCCTTCACTAACGAAAATAAAATGCGATCAAATCTCTACGAATAACAACGAGTATTCAGGGGAGCAATGAGTCCATATACACCGATTGAACTAATATTTTATTCTTAATATATTTCGGATATTTTTTGCGTTTTAATTGGGCTGTTGCTGGCTTTAATAGACTTATGAGTCACGATATATAAATAAGTTTATTTATTTGTCCATGTTAAAGACAGAAAATACATGTCAGGTATTCTGAGTTGCAGAGCTCCCTCTGATTATGCATTAATATCGGTCATTGACCCCATACACCACGAATACTCTGTATAGCAGCCGCCGATCATGCACAAAGCGGTATCCGATTGCGTCAATATCGATAAACGCGACCGAGTATCGATCGCCTAAATGCGAGCTCTTCCATTTAATGGCACCTATTCATCTACAGAGTAATTACATCTGTCGATGGTTTAGAGCTTTCTCTCTTTCTCTCTATTGCTCATCACGTCTTTAAGCGACTCGAAGTCCCCCTAACTAGTGAAATCCTCGTTTCGACTGTTTCTTTTTTTATTATCATCCGCGGCGAGAAACGCAACTGGAAGAAAGTACCATCATCATCGACTCTAGTTGTGATGCTCATGGAGTCATCTACATTGTCGGTCGATCGTCTCTCCAATTACCTTTCACGCTTGTCACCGATCCATAAAAAATAAGTGAATGACAATACCACGTCTCCGCGTTGATCTCTCCGTGGATTAAACTGCTTCTCCAAAGCGCCGTCGTCACATTGGACGATGGGGGTTGACTCTGATGAAGGGACGGCTCGCAAGTTTTGCGAGAGATTAAAACTAGCTTTGTGAAAGATCAGTCTGGATTGGGGTTGGCGCTTCGTCAGCTCTGAAGAAAAATCATTCGATACCGAAATGAATCGCCTATGAATTGGTAATCAAGGGTGGAGCAAACTTTGATTAGAACTATAAGTATTAGTTTATTTTAAGTACTCCAAAAGATAAACCAAATGAAGCATCCTTTACACGGATGGCACTGCCAAATTTGAATGCAGACAGTCTATATTGGCGAACCATTTTCTTTCCCTTTACATGTGTCAATTTTACCGCCACTTCCGCTGCTGACTGTAAAGTTTGCATCCTACCTTGGAATTTGCAGCGCCTCTATTATGTGCAGCGCGAGCTCACTGCCGGTGTGTGTACAATCGCGCCGGTGTGATCGCTTTTTTGTTTTCCACATCAATCCGATATGGATATCGTCTAATCGATTAGATCCGGTTTGGCGTAGTCGGTTGTACAGTCTCTGTGGCGAAGGGGGATTCTCTTATCTCGTGTGTGTGTGTACATGCGCCGTGGGACAGAGTAATTGGTCGCAATTACGAGAAGACGCCAGATGTACTTTGCAAAAAACTAACGAAAACCTAATAAAAAAAAGGACGGAAAATAAATATTAACTTTTCGGTCGAGCACGTAAGCATACACACGCCTGTCCTCCTGACGCCACCAATTCGCCTGGGAATCACGACTGGGAAAGGTTGTCGCGGAGAGAAGCGCTCACATTTTTTGCTTGTCTTGGATCTACAGAGCGCGCTTCGTATCGTCAGTGAATCAAAATAAATATTGGTGGTGTGTCTGCCAACATCTGTGCACATCAAATGCGATTAAATAAAGCGATCAGTGAAATTATAAAATAACTAGGTTTTTTTAAAACATGAAATCGAAATGCATGTTTCATAAATTATCAAATATTTCATTTCTACTTTCTAATATTTAAAAATTTGGCTGTCTTAGAAGTGCAAAATTTTTAAATCGTGATCGAAACTGAACCGATTTTCAAGGCATTCAAAAAATGTCCTCACCTTTCAAAAAGTAACCTCACTCCGCGAGGCCTTTATCTGCTGTACGTCTTAAACTCTTCCAGTTTTCCCCACTCTTTCTCAGTCTCAATGTTTATGATTTCAGAGGAAAATATTTGATTCTGTTCTGACGTTGCTGGCCAGTATTGTACGAAAGCTTTTTAAAATTCAAATTTGGGGCATAAAGAGTTTTATTTATTATTAAGAAGAGATGTGTTCGGGACAGCGCCTTATTTCATTCAGCAATGAACGTCTCGCCATGACTCATATTGGAGTTGATTGGGTGTCCCGTATGTGTGGGCACACAGAGTCTCAGGAGGGAAGCACAAGAAGGTGTTAAAATTGAGGAAAAAAGTTATTAGTGTTGAAGGGCAATATCGTGATGCCACCACCGTTACGCTGGCGGGGAAGAAATTCACTGCATCGCCGGCGAAAGGCATGGCCGATTGCCGTATCAAGAGTGAAAACTGGCGTTCCCACGGTGCGATATGAGAATTTTTGATTTGTCCCTTTTGATAGGTAATTGCATCCTCTAGCAATATATGGTTGGCCCAAACACCTTTTTTATTTTTATAATCGATACGCCTTCACGCACCCTGTACGTACATATTTTATAAAAATCGATTGATGAGTAATGCGCAATCCTTGTGCAATGCGCCAGCTTTCTCAATAAAGTCTGTCCACGATGTTTATTGAGTGGTGTTTATTGTATTTGCGGCACATTGCGTACCTATTTTCCAATTTGCTTGTTGCCCCGACGAGTTGGGTCCTTTTAAAAAGTGTAGATTTTTTGTTGTTCTTGCGCGTTAAAAGTGTTGTCGATTTGTCGCATGGAGCGAAAAGACGGCAGGCGGTGTTTCACCTCCCCTTCTCCACGTAGTTCTCCCCTCGATATTTTTTCAGCTCTCCCTCCAATTTTTCTTTCACTGGTTAGTGACCATTCCCCCTCGCCCTCCCTGCTGCTCTCCATCAGCGGCAACTTTTTTTGTTTGTTTGCTTGCTGCTGTCGTGGCTTTTTCTTGTTGTCCCCGTTCCTGGCTATTTAGGCGCCGCCATCCTGCAGCGTGTGTTTGCGTTGCGGCCTTTCCCGGGACGTTGAAAAAGTTGGCGGTAAACATCGAAGCTCCCTCTCCCCTCCCGCCATTTTCCCTTATTCGATTCCTCCTCCTCCCCTTACTTTCAACTTTTCAAAAAAATCGGAAAAAACGCCGTGAAATCGGTGGCCGACAACAACAGGGAGGAGGGGGGAGATGGGCACCAAATGTCATGCGTGATCAGCTTTGTCATAGATTTACTTCCCCCCAGTCCCCCACAGCCTGGTCCCACCACCAACAAATAAATGACAAGCCGTTTCGTCTCAGCCAGGTTGCATAGATTTTGCGCAGACTCTGAATGTCAAATTAAAATCCTGCCATCAATCTTTCATATGTACATATGATGCATGTGTTGCCTCGAATTTTTGGAACAAAATGTTGCCGTTATGCTTATGAGCATATCGCATTTTCACTAGATGGCGTTGCATAATCAGTTTAGAAAAAATTGCAAGATCAAGATTGAAAGTGACTTCAAAGCCTGTAAGCAGGCAACTACTCACTTGATAACTTATGCTTCCTAACTGATAGCTCAAAGAAACAACTGACCACGGATTGC
>JAQGBY010002786.1:0-21561 GCA_034698785.1 Mycogona germanica | reverse complement strand
TATATTAGAAGAGTTATCGCCAACTCTCGTGCGTCTTTATCGTCCGGTCTGTCCCGGGCACAACCCCCATTTTTATTAATTTTATAATCCAGACGTTCTTCTTCCCATGCTGTGGCGGAGTTAAAGGACATGCCTGTCTGTGCATGCATGTAACTATTGTTTGACATTGTAATCTTCGCCTGGTTTAACTAAAACATTTGTGCCGCCGTGTACGCCTTTATAACCAACTCTACAAAAAGCTCCCCCCGATTGAGCTTCGTGTAAGGCACCTGGCCATTACAATTTAACAACTATCCGGCTGACTTCGTAATTGACATTGTAACTGATATTTGCAATCTTCGCCTGGTTTGATTAACAAAAACATTTCTGCCGCCCTGTACGCCTTTATAACCAACTCTACAAAAAGCTCCCCCCGATTGAGCTTCGTGTAAGGCACCTGGCCATTACAATTTAACAACTATCCGGCTGACTTGACTGTAACTGACATTGTAACTGACAATGTACGACCCGTCGTGGCGCAGTTGGTTTATGACGGACTGCGGTTCGGCGGTCCCGGGTTCGATTCCCGGCGCGGGCTTTGGCAATGCTGTGACAAAGATTTCGCATGAAAATGTTAACCCATCTGTGACCGAGATTAGGCCGAAGTTGTGGGTCTGACCACATAGATGGACAGCCGTACTGCGTCCTCTGGCGCGCCTCTACGTCTATTTTTGGTGACATTATTAACGTGGACGGTCTGTGCGTAGAATTCCGTCGGGTTTGCGGGACGAAATTCGATCTATTCAGATGAAGCAGCGCCATGCCCCCGAGCAGATCCGTGCATTCTTGTGGGTTGACTGTATCCTGGCAGCTCCCCCCCCCTTTTCCTCGCTCACACGTCTCTCTTTCTCGCTGCCGTTCGTCTATGCTCACCCTTGATTGGCCCATCCACTTTTTTGTATGTGTGTGTGCCTCCTCCGGAGAAATGAGATTTGTTGTTTCGTCGTTGTGAGCATCTCGTCTCTCCAACGCGCATGTGCCGCTTGTCGAATTTAGGTCGCTCGTCGATGTCGAATTTCATTTCGATGAACCCTCGGCCACTCCGTCCCAGATCCATCCCCCTTTGCCTCGCGTTTTTGGAAATTGAGCTCGGATGAATGCTAGCCGAAACCCTATCAATAATTAAAGTCTAGCATACATTGCAGACGAAGCTGAGCTGCGCCACCTTCCTGTTTCTTAATGGCGAGTTTCGTTGAGTTCGTTTACAAAAGCACTAACACTCCTACTGCTATACAAGTGGGATAAGGTGGCGTTGCGTAGCTCAGCCTGCCAATGCGCGACAGGCTGAACGCCTTACCGCGGGCAAAGCGGTGGAAATTGAGTGCTGATGCGAATGCTTGGTGCCACCACGCCATTTTTTAAAGGCTGAAATGTTGCCCACACTTAACGGTGCATGTATGTTTATGAGAACTCGCACACGAAGTTCGAATCACCTACAATGTGCACCTCAGTTACACAGAAATAGTTGTAGCATGTCGGTCGTCCTAAGGTGGCGTTTAGTATAGATCGCCTGAATGAAAAATTCGCCTCTTCCTTCGTTGTCGGAAGTTTATCCAACGGACCTCGTTGCAGCTTTTGCATTTTCTACTTTTCAAATTGCGATGGATTTCTGTCTGGACGCAAGGAGATATGGATAACTTATGTGATTTGGCTCCATGATGTCATCCCTGCCGCTCCACAAGATGTTTTAGAAATGTACAGTCGTATCACGCAAATTGTTGTTTGGAGGCTGTTGGGAGGAATTTATTTTTATGTAGCGGCGCGATGAATGAATTTTTTGTAAAGTCAATGAAAAAAATATAGCTGTTTTTCAGTACCCTTTCAAATTCCCGACAGCAAATTGTACTCATAATTTATACGGTAGTACTAATACAGAATATGAGATTTTCTCTGTATATGAGATAATCTTATCCATTGTATCTGATCAAACCTTCCCATTAAATATAGAAAATATTCACAGAAAAGTCTGGCTATTGGCGTCTTGCGACGCATGGACACATTTGATATGTTTAAATCGGGGTCTCGGGAGGTTGTACGTAGGGGCCATAATTCGCCCAGTGATTACTCGCACATACCAAACTGAACGCAGAAGAGCGTAAAATTGTTGACTTGCCGATGGAGCGTCGTAATTAATATTAGCTGGTGTGTTTCGTGAGCTCCAATTAACTCAAGACTTCGGTGTGCCTCCCTGACGATCCCACCATTTGCATGGTTATTGTCACCCCCTCCGCCCCTGCCCCCTTTCGCGTATTCCGGTCCAACGCGCATTCAAGGACCTCTTCAGCCAAAACACAAAAACTAACTTTTGCTCTGGGTCGACTGGGTTAATATGCAATTAGCCATATTATCGCTAAGATTCATCAATCGTACTGCAAGTTCGTCTATGCATGCAAAGGATGTGCCTGCGTTTGCTACCCAAAATGGGCAGTATATGTACGTGTATAGTATTTATACAATTTGCCGGTTCCTGTATAGTTTTTATTTTTCAGTTTTGCCAACATAAATTATTGATGGCGGCGATGGGATGCAAATTCATTGGCGCGTGAAGAAATTTAATGAGGAATATTTCGAATATTCGATTTCCTTTTCAAGTATTCCTTTTCAAGCAAGGAACTATTACAGCTCAAAACACATTTCATTGTCGATTTTGTATTTACCTATTACATTGTACCCATCACATAGTTAAATCTTCTGTCGGTGTCTTATCTATAAGGTATTTCGAAATGGGGTATTATAGAGCGGTCAGAACGCTTGTCTTAGAAGTTCGTAACAATTTCCGACAAACAATTTTGACAAACACCATTATGGTTCTCAGTGTTAGCAGAGTTCTTTATAATTGGACACTAGAATCGAGTGATGGCTATTACGGGCAGCGCCTTCAAATAACCGATACACGAACATTATGTGGAAAGTCGACAATGAAAATTTTAAACATAAAATAAACAAACACGGGACAGAGCCATGGAAAGTCGACGGCGAGATGGCGAGGTTCCATAAATAAAAATATAGTAAACTGCATTTTGCGAAACGTGCATTAAAATAAATCGCCTTTTACCTTCGGCTTATTAAGATTTCGAGAGGTCGAGGTCGGCCTATCAAAATTTCTATCCGTAAAACAATTCTTGAACCCGATGATTGGCCCACAATCGAGTGTACATGTGCAGGTATTCCAGCGCAATCTGTCTCCACCTTTACGAGCATGCATCTAGAGTTCACGTATGTGTGAGGGAGGGGGGGAACGTGAAACGCCGTCGCCGGCTCAGTTTCTCCGCGGTTGCTTAAGATAATTGAATAAACCGAAATCTGGGCCACGCTCCAGCGGATGCCATTATTGATTAATGGCGGCCGTCGCTCCCCTGCACTCTTGCCGTGGCCACCGCCGCCACCAAGCTCGCTCGCTGACTCGCTCCCGCTCGATTCCCCGTAAACGAATAAACAAACTTGTGCCGGCTAAAGTTTCACCGACCGCCCGCCACGCGTCACGCCGTTTTCACCTTGACCGCATCCGCGACCAGCTTTTTGTCTCGCCGTCACTCGCATGTCTCCTACGGCAGTCACTGTCCGTATTCATAACCACAACCAATTTCAGATTTACCCCAGGTTTCGTGGAACATTACACTGCACTACATCTTGTTCATTCTTAAGATTATTTGTCACTTCAATTGAGCAACTCTTTTCTGAGGTCTCGCTTATGTGATGCGAGATAGTTCAGTGCATTGCACTTTTGCCAGATTTGCCAGATTTTGAAGGAGATACAGTTACAGATTAGGCCAATGACATTCACCCAATGACGGTTTTGGTTTATTAGGCCCATGTTTACTTCATGGCTAGTACGACCCGGCTTAGCATAATTAATCGGAGGACTGACTTTGTGGTACGACGGTCGCAGTTTTGATTCCCGGTGCCCGGCTATCATTTATTAGATCCCTGGGCACTAGCGATGTGCTCCCGAGTAGTACAGAAGCACCCCGATGTACACATGTTGGCCAAACGGTCTGTCCAGATTGAGACGTTGGCCTCGAGCATCATATTTATTCTCATCGAAAGTCAATCGAAAGGCGCTGGAAAAATCTCGTATGAATAGACGGCTTTAAATATGCACTCTCGCTCAGGACTCGTAGAAACGAAGAATTATGAGGAAAAGATGGGGGGGAGTTAGGATTATATTTTATATTTTTTTTACACTATGTGTATTTTATGCGCTTAAAGTCATCCGCATAAATGGGTCGGCAACCCTATATGAATGCAGAAATTCATTGTGCAGCTTAGGCACATGTGCGAATACATTATTCCAGTATTTTTATGGTGTAGTGGACAAATGGGATCCACTTTGTGCGACACCCAATTAAGGCGCTCATTAAATAAGCTCCTGGCTTGATGATCCTCACGACACTGAATTTAACAAATGTCTCAAGTTAACGCTCTTGTTCCGTGGCAGTTATCCAAGTGCGGGGCTTGTTTGCTGATTGCGCTTTTCAAAAAGAAAAATGAATATAACCTAAATGTGTTTGAGCTAAGAAAAATGGTTCTACTGTAGTCGTGGCCGTTTCATACCGCTTGAGTACTTCGACAAACATTGTAGAATGTAAACTTGGATTTGCCGCAAATTTATTTGAAACTTTACTCAATTTCCGAATTGGTCATGATTTATATTTCAAAATTTGATTTGATTGTGCCATTTCATTTTAGATGTTTTTATTTTTTTATTCTTATTTAAAAACTAATTTTATTATTGGCGTATATAACTTGTATAACGTATAGAACTTCAAAGGCGTTTATAGAATTATCTATAAGCTATAAGCTAAAACAGTGGTTAACTGGAGTTCTGGTGATGCCCTATTTTGTGCGTGTAATTAAAAAACTTCAATTTTTAGGCCAATTGCGAGTCACTGCGTTAAGTACTCGTTTCCTCAAAGAAATACGTGCAGTTCTAATTTACATGGGCGGATCGGATACACTTTTTCTAAGTTAATAGAGCTGTCGCTAAAGCTCTAGTAAACTTCGAGTATCTAAATAGTCGCCTTATTGCATCGCAACAATGAAGGAATTATGGCCACAAAATAATTCACCGTTAATTGTTATTTTCTCCCGCATTGTAGACCAAACAGGCGGGGCAAGCTAAGAGAAACCATTAAGTGCAATTGATGTTTTGCATAAACAACGAATTGTGATTTATCGTTGGATGACTTAATTGTTTGATCATTATTCATTGATGCAATCATTTTGAAAAAAGGTTTATCCCATTCGCAGTTGATATGATGCACATATCGCACAATTCTTTGTTTCACGATCACGAAAACTGTATTGTCCCCGGATCGCCATTATGATGAACAAATCTGGCCTAATGCTTTTGTCTTGTGGAGTTAATGCGTTTTTTATAAATAAATGGCCATCACCAGCTCTGTATGTATAGTGTTGATGTAAATGTCTCAATACTCTGTTAACCACGAACTAACGAATAAACGCTCGTGGTCACCGGCACTCCTCCAATGCTTTGATGGGGATTATTAAAAAACCAGTTCTGTAGTCCGAAGTGCTCCTGGTGGAGCTCACCTTATATGGTGTAAAGTGAAGTAAGCATGGATTCGAACCCGCGGCGCACAGCTCCTTACGGCGAAACCGTTATCCACGAGTCCAACCGGGAGGACATAATGGAATTCCTGTAAGTAGCTAATTGCGCATTATGAGCGAACAAAAAAGGCCTTTCCGACTGTCGGGACCCCACTGATTTTGTTTCGCTTGACTGCTAATAGATGTCGCCTCCTTTGACGTTCTGTGTGGGATGGTAAGGTGCGGTATGAGATGGGGTGGCAAGAGTTGGGCGTGGCCTACGTGCTCGGCATGTAACCCCTTTTCTTGCTGCGAGATTATCGCCCTAATCTCGAATTTATAGCGCCCGAGGTATGTGCTTTATTACGCGCCACTGCGATGGAGGGCCACGGGATTTACTGCGAAACGAGGAGCGGCAGGCAGGCGATTCAATAAGACACGGCGACCAAATTAATCTCTCGATTCAAAGAAAAGTGCCTGGCGAGGCGCGGCCGACTGCACTCTCCTTTTCACGCATTGTGTGTTAACGCCTGATGGACTTGTCCGATGGCGCGTGTTAGTTGCTTTCGGTCGTTTCTACTGCGGCAGGAACTGGATGACGACCTCGCAGGCTGCAGATGTTCGACGCCGGTTCGCAAGAATGATTTTGCCAAAGCACAACAAAATCATACGTAAGATGCAGTTCTTACCGCGCGGATCGTTGGGAACATCGCGATCATGAGAGATTTGCATTTTAAATACAACATTTTTGTGCGCTCATACTTTTAAGGGCGATTCCTGCGATGGCAGGTGGTCTCAGGATGACTTTTCTTCCGTTTCTTCCCGGGAGGTACATTTTAGTCTTTCAAATTTGATTCTCAACATGAAATTACGTCATCTGCGCATGCGCACAAAACAGTACGAGTGGAATTGAGGACTGTGCGCATGCGCAGATGACGTAATTTGAGGATGAAAGACCAAAATGCACCGCAAGATGAGTTTCCAAAGAAAACGTTTGCGTAAAGTGGCGTAGACTAGCTAGTTGGAATCAGCATCTGTTGTATCTTGCCTTAAACGCTCCACTGTTGGTGGAGTGCCTAATCATCAACCGAAATGCCTGTAGATACTGCACTACAGTGATGAGAAATAATAAATAAAAATATTGAGATAATCTTCGGTTAGACTGGGGGTTGGACCTATCTAATCCAGTTTCGTTTTAAGGATACAGTGATTTTCTGAATTGTCGGATCTGTCGGCTTGACCGTGTTCCCCATGCACAAATCGGGTATTCTCTAGCATATCTCAGCGAGACAGTCGTTATGTTTCACAACCACGGACAAACCTAGTCTCCTCCTTTCCTCCCCCACCCTCCTCCGTTTTTCCCGCTCCTCCAAATGGGCCGGCGTTTCGGTCAGCCTTTTGTTGTGGGACAAAAATAGAACGGTTTCTCGGGATCTGAATTAACCAATTCCGCCGCAGTCCGTCTCTCAGTATATACTGTATACATGTATGTGTGTGTGCCGCAGCGACCCTTATGTGTAGGCCTCCGTGTTTTGTGGTCATTTCTCATCATCGCTTGCCCCAATGCGTGCTCACGTAGATGCGTTAACGTCTTCCCCCCGCATTTTCTTGCACTTCCGTTTCTGCTTCGGCCAGTCATCAGCAGAATAATTGTTTTTGTAGATTTCCAGAATAACATTTATTAATTAATGACATTCCCTGCAATATATATCCGGTTGAGATCCACCCTAAACGAGAAACACTTCTCATCGTCGCCCAGTCGGTTAAGAGACATATTTATTCCGCGACGATCCCGGGTTCGATTCCCGGCGTGGACCTTAGTTCATCCAAGAACAATGTGCTCATCCTAAAGTGTTGAACCACCGAGAGAAAGATTCTAAATTTCCTGTAGCTATGCAGTGATATATGGTTTACTGCACTGCTGTTGACTTAAAAAAATTAAATTATAAGTCATCAGAAGTTGTGTTCGTAAGCGTTATTTTCAACACATATTTATCTTGAACCGATGACTTGTCTTTCCTAAAAAGCCAGGGATCCAGAGAGCACCTTAACGGTCCAAAGAGCGAAAAATTTCCCGACGCCAGTACGTTTGTATTGTATTGTGACTCGATATCCAGAGACAGACTTTCAGTGAGAAAAAGAGGGTGTTTACAAATAGCGTGGGAATAAACAGACCGCTCGCTGCAACTTTGTATTCGGGCGACTGTCGCTATGTTTGCGATGCCACCCTTATTTAAGCCGAAACTCTTAAAGTTAAAAAATTACGGTCAAACTTTTGTCGAAATTGTGTGCAAATTGGATGGAGGCCTGGGGTTGATTATGGGGGAGTGCTGCAGCGGTCAACGCGGCAACCCTTTTTTTCCAAGTGTGTGGCCAGTGGCTGCATCAAACTACTCCCGATTGTGGTAACGAGTGAAACGGGACACAAAAAAATCCCTAGGTGGTGGAGTTTTGATTTTTCGCTTGACCGTTAGACCACTCGTGATCCCGTAGTGCCATTCTCTCCGAGCGTCTCGGCCTACTGCTATATATGGATATATCTTTCAGTTCACGTGCGTTTTTCTTTCTTTGTAGTCTGATCACACAGTCATTATTCGGATCACGTTTTTAAAAGAGCGAAAGCGAGGAGAAAAAAACCTTTTCTCTGCACTGTTTGTGTTTGTATAGGCGTGGGAGGTGGAGGTGGTGGTGGTGGTGTGGTGAATCTGAGGGGGGTGGTCATATTGGTGGTAGGGGTTGGAGAGCCTTTTGTGTCCATCTGATTAGACCTAATTTCGGGACCGTCGCACGCGCCTCCGAGTGCGAACAAAGTGCCGGTAGGCGTTGCGCCCCCGCCTCTCCACCATTGGCTTTCGCCAATTTGACCGATAGCACGGAAACGTTGTGTTCAACATTCGGCGAAGATGTTAGCCTGGAGTGCCGAACATGGCGCTCTTGATTGCGATTCGATGATTGTGGATCGTGGTTGCCGGTGACGATTTCATCAGTTGTTCTCTTGAGAGATATTGCACTAGCATTGCACAAATCTAAATCACACCGTGTTGCGAGACTGACTATGTTTCGATTGTCACTTAATCGTGCTCTGAGCTACAGTCATATGACAGATCCATCTCAAAGTAAGGTTCCCTTGTATCAGTTGTGGTAAATCATTGCTGATTCGTCAATAGCGTTATCTGATTTACAAACAGTCGCAGAACGTTAACTACTCAATATTGTTTACATGCCCTGCTTCACGAAATTCTAATATGGATTTTTAAATATTATCTTTAATATTTGTAATGATTAAATCACTCTTGACACAGTTTTGGGCTTTCGGATAAGGATGATGAAAATTGGGATGCTCACTATCAGTATTTCATGCTAACATATTCGCCTCGATTGCGATATATCCAAGCTGGTATTGAAATGGGTGTCCACGGTGTTTCCATCGCTTCGGACCATCCCTCCGTATCAGCAAGCCTATTAGCTTTCTAGCTGTGGCCAATGACGCGTACGGTCTCGTACTGAAAGACGAATCTACCAACTAGAAAATTTCCGCCGGCACTTTTTTTTTCGAATTTTTCCGACCGCATTTAATGTCTTCCGTCGTCATTTCGCTGAACAGATTCATCTCACTCTCACATCTGGTTAGGTGCTGGATAAAAATGATAAACCACCATTGATTGATTAACGTGAAACTTTTCGCTTACTTGTTCAATATTCTTCTCAAAATTGTTGTAATTAAATAAAACAAGGGGTCGTTAAAATGTATAAATGTATAATTTTAGTCGTATCTAATAGATTATAACTACTTTTTTACTTTCTACGAGTTTTGCCGCAATGCAAGAGTGACGTCACCGCGCCGAAAAGTGGCTCTTGCAGAAAAAACATCGAAGTTTAAAAACTGTTATGAAGATCTACAATATGTTGATAAGTGGGCGTGCACCTTAATGAGTGATTAAGAATAATAAATAATTCTTATGTCAAACAGTTAAATACGTGGTGCATGCAACAATACATATTAACCATTTATGTGTCGTCTGGAATCCTAACAAGAGATTTGGCATGTTGGTTTTATAAGTTTGATTGGTTTTAACAGAACATGCCCCAATTGCGAAATGCGCGCCTGAAACGTACGAAATCGTTGTCGAAATTTGGCCTCCGCCATTTTAGTGAACTACTCCACATATTGTTTACGCGATAAAGACTTGGTGAGGTGTAAAACCTTTCTTTTTCTTTCACTTTTCTTTTCTCTCTTTTTCTTTCTGGATCCCATTGCAATGACCATTGGTTTAAGTGACGATTGTCCGATTTTTTAAACTTTGTCATCACTCAGCGCTACAAAAAAAATCTTTAGATTGCAGCTGCGAAATATCCCAGCTATTCAGCAAATTTTACCGGCTCTTACGTTCACTGAATTCCGAACAAAAATCGTTCCGTGATTCTCAGAATGGGCATTTTATTTTTTTAACCCTTCTTAGATCTCACTTAGGTGTCTTAAAGCAATTGTTTGGGGGTCACTTGGAAATTAACTTGGTGGAATCTGCCTTTCCCTCGTTTATGACTCTTCTAAATTGATATCGAAGGCTTCCTTGTTGACAGTTGAGCATATATCATAATTGTTATAAGTTGGGGGAAGATTTCGTGTATAGAAATACCTAAAACCTTTCTCGTTATTTGATCCCGACGTTATTTCATATAGCTTCCGAAAACTTATATGACTTTAGAGAGGTTGAATCAACATGTGAATCAATTTTCTCATTCTAAGAGAAACTTGCCTCGGGAAGCCCATATTTTTGTCTTATTCTTTTCTGTTTGCCTTAGGTTTAGAGACTGAGCATACGATCGAACGTTTATTTGGAACATTCATAATACTACTTCAATTATTTGCTAGAGAAAGCGGCGTGGGCTGAACGACTTGACTTCAATGGTGGCTCTCAGCATGCACAACTCCGTCAAACATTCGGATAAAAAATTATGACAGTTTCGCGAAAGCTTTATACATAAGTTCCCTGTTATAATCCCACACATCAGACATTTTAGTTTCACTGCTCTTTTTAGCGACTTATTCTGAGTGAAGTGTCTCTGTGAACAATTGTCGAATATCACGGCTACTTTTTGTTGCTGATGCGTTTCGAATTTGGTCTACCGATTGCGGGGGGAACGACCGCAGCCGGCCTGCGGTTGCGCGGTTACGGTTGATAGATTCACTCGGTACTGTCACCGGACACATGGCTGCGGTTAATTTAGGAACACTTTTACGGTCGACCGCCACTTTGTCAAGTGGTCCATATTCACACAGTGGTAGATATTCATGATCATGCCGATGGTTTGGACTTTGTTATATAGCTGGAACACAATCGTCTTTGGTCCCGAGACTCAGTGACTACGAGTGCCCACATCGGCACTGTTTAAGGTATATAAAGCTTGAAATGCATTTGCCTTTCTCCTCTTCATCAATCAATCGATTCAGGTTTGGCGTCGCCCCTTATGATTTTTCTCGACTTTTAAAATAAATTGGAATTATATTAAATTCTTGTCACGAGAAAAGTAATTATTATTTAATGCCATTGTTCTTAGCCATCATGTTGAGTGGCTTTAGCGTTAAATTAAATGTAATGAAATATTAAATTTCTGTTCAAATTAATCATTCGTAAATAATTTGTGAGCGTGCGCAATTATTTAAGAAATATGCTGCTGCAGTTGCTATGCAAAGTGGGCAACGACAAGATGGCAAATTGAAAGGCATCAGTGTGTTGTGTGATTGCCTCACACGGGGCAGCAACACATTTACTGTGTGAGCGTTCACAGTCTTTCAAGAAATACGCTGCTGCAGTTGCTATGCAAAGTGAGCAACGTAGCAAGATGGCAAATTGAAAGGCATCCGTGTGTAGTGTGATTGCCTCACACGGGGCAGCAACACATTTACTTTGTGAGCGGATGCTGCTATAAAAAATACGCTACTGCCACTGAGATGACAAATTGGAAGGTAACTGTGTTTGTCCTCAAGGGAGCATCTTGTGGCGTAGTGGTTAGCGTGGCAAACTGGAGTTCCCGTGTCGCGGGTTCGATTCCCGGCCGAGACCGCTGGAATTTTTCGAGCGAGAAAAATTCCTACACACGCCATCCTTCGGAGTGGAAGTAAAAGCTGTGGGACCCGTGACTGTACGATTGCACGTAGACGTTAAAGGTCAGGTCAAACTACATAGGTTTAGGCTTATGCCCCACGGCATTACTTCCATTACGCTGTGGCTGAGGATCTCATCGATCTAATCATTGTCCACAGACTATCAATTGTAGCTGCGTACGCCTATTCGAGTACAAAGGTCTTCTCAATGGCTCATTCGCCCATTTTTCTTCATCATCCGAATTCATTATAATAATTCATTATAGTAATGGCGAATTATTTAATCAATTTTATTATCAAATAGTATATTATTCATAACAAAAATATAGGATAATTGCTTGGACTGCAATAGAGAGTCGGCAGCAGGATCGTCGATAAACAACGTTAATATCTGATCTTCAGGAAAAATTAAGAAATTGTAGATTTTCAAAATACAAAGATACCCTATCACCCCATATTTTTGTTATTGTATATCACTATCTGCTTATTTAATATTCTATCTACTATTTTAATATATGATTCGCTTTGTGTGATTGTGAGCGAAGGATGGTTTTTGGTGAGGGACAGTTTACTTTGTTTTGCGTTTAGTTCAATTATTGTCACTGCAAAAGTGGGGCAGTGGCGAGAGGAAAAAAGTTCGGGAGACATGAAATCTGAGAAGAAGGGATATATGGAGGAGAAAAAATGTATCTAACGATTCCGATTCCCTAATTAACCCGGGAGGGGTTACGTGACGCTGCTGCAAATTCTATTGTTGCTCGTAGATTCCCTACTTTGCCGCCTAGGTCTAAATATCTTCGTGACACCCCCTGGTCAGCGCCGATGAGAAACTCAATATACGTGGAAAATTCCCATAAAAGTTTAAATTTTTGTATTTCACATTTTATGATTATTTGCCCATATTAAAATTGGTTTGGAATAAAAATGCTGATCATGTGTGCACCTGGAAATTAAAAATAATTCGAACTGTACAACACTGAATTAAAGTTGGCTGGGATGGATGGTCATCATACGTTATGAGAAATAAAATCATGTGTATAGTATCGAATAATAATTTATATTGAATTGTTTAAAATTTAATTTGATATCCACATATTTTCTATTTGATGCTGCATATGTCATTCGGTTCATTTAATGAGTATTTGTGTCGATTGTATCGGTCGCAATTTCATTTTTGTCTCAACAGATTGTGGTCGTCTCATTGACCAACAACTCACGCGACGCAATTTCGTGATCCATCCACTAACAATGATCTGAAATGCACTTTAAAGTGAAACTTTAAGTGAAACACTAAAATGTGATAGCACTCTTCGATTCCCTATTAAACGTACTACGCTGCCTAGCTTGACTTGCTCTCGAGCACACTACAATGTGCACCCATGATCTTAGGAGGAGGATGAGGAGAATATATTCGTACAACTTTGTCGTGAGCACTGGAGACGCAATACACATTGTAAATATATACGGGTATCGAAAGAAAGATCAACATTTGCGCAAGGATTTTTCAAATCGCCTCCGGTTTAAAAAAATATTTGAGGCTTAATTCGTTCGCTTCGCGTTCCTCATCCCCACTCGCTAGGTATCCGTGACCCAGTATTTTTATTATTATTATCCCGTCCCCTTCTCCCTTTCTATCCACACTTCTAGTATTTGCTCATCATTTGTGTACTTTTCGAACAATTTTGTGACCGATTTTCTTTGCAATCCAGACAGATTACAATTATGACGTCAGCCACTCCACTTTTCTTCTAGCATATTTTTTATTGTTGCGGGATTGTGTCTTAAGCTCATTTCCATTAGGATATTCTATTTTTTATTAATTCTATGATTGCGTAAATGATATTCGGGTATTATTTTTGTTGTTGATCCGTTTAATCTGCATTTTCAAAGGAGACTAGAAGTAATATTACGAAGAAGACGATATTCACATATCGCAACAATAGATGTGTCTCACAAAGACTTATGCCAACTATCTTAAAATTCACCGGCTTGACCATTAAAATTGATAACGGTGACCGTAGTAAAAACTGCATCATTTTTAGTGGTTGGGTGATGTTACTGTAAATATTGAGGGAAATAATAGGCGATCAGCATCAATTTCTGCCGAATCTTGTAGGACTCTTGTTTCAAGACAACGCAAACCACTTGAAATTCAGTTTTTAATAGAAAGACGCCAAAAAGAGACTCTACCAATTGCAGTGTACACATATGGCCTGACCTAGCATCGTCAGCTGCTTTGAACGGGGCTTTCTTCCCGTGAGACGAGCCATCTGTATTTTCACTGTTTGTCGAAGCTCTAGACTCAAGTTGACCCTTCGTGTTTGCTCTCTATACTCGCACGCAATCTCGATATATAAAATTTTTATATTATGTATTTTTACGACGACTGAATGCCGATTCCACGCTCTTATCCATCTCCTTTCAACCGCACCCATACCGCTCACCCCTCAGAGTTTCGTTACCAGCGTACGCTTCACAGTTTCGGGTCACGTTTTGAGCATCACTGTTGGGAAAATCTGTGGACTCGGATAAGCGTCGGAACTAATCCCTTGCCGAGCAGTCTGGAATTTTGAGTGATACTTACTCGTATTTTCAAATCGCACGCTCATTCGCAGTGCACTCCTTACCAAAACATTATTTGTAGATAGATTAATATTATCAAAAAGATAGGCATATCGTTCATGTGAGCCGTATATTAGATCTGTAAAATATTGGAATACGTTTGACGAAGAACTAGGTCTCGACGTCTCGTCACAAAATAGGGTAGACAGAGTAGATAGGTTAAATACCGTATATGTCACGATCACATTGAAAAAGGCACATATTTTAGTCAAATACCCTTGTTACACAATAAGCATACACTGCAACACAGTTGAGGTGGACGCATTCGACACAGAAATGTTTCGCAGAATTTGTTCATTCTCGAACGCACCCAAACTGATACAGCATCTTTGAATAAGTATGTCGGATCTCGATATACTTTTGCCACATCCTTACCATACACTATAAGCACATTTAAGATGGGCGTCTTCCTTTCAAAACGAGCAGTTCTTCGATCCAATACCGGTCTCGCCGCTGTCGTTCATTGTCTGAACGCACCCGACCTCCAGCATGACGCACATTGTGGCGCAGTAATAGTGATGGCACTGGCCAAGCCCAAGCATGCACTAATGTAAGCGTGCTTGTGTTGGGTGCGTTTGTTGCAAAGAGTTAATTGTGCGAATCCGTGCTATGGCAAGAAAGTGTTGCGCATTCTGAAAAGGCTATGCGGCCATAAAAATATGCGCGAGAATTCCAATTACGCTTGAAAGGGGTGCGTTGAACTGAATTTCAAGGGCCCACACGCGATGTGTATTTCGAGAAAGTGCTGGCGATGTGGAATATGCGTTTGCATCTATTAGAAGTACACTGACAATGTGACGCGAGTGTAACGTAAAAAGAGAACCTTTTGGGAATTGGGAATTGATCTGACAGCAGGACCCAGTGATAGCGGGTTCTTTTCTGATGAATCATAAAATCTAAAATGTGAGCCCAAACACGTAAACACTACGTAAAAATGTAGAGATGTGACGACATGTTGTATTTACGATATATACTCTAATAATCTTACCGGCATCTCTTAATTATCAGTCACGAAAGATTTTATTCATAATATCTCTTTTCTTACACATGCTGATTGATAGCTTCGACTTGGTTAATTCACTCTTTTTGGTAGCACATGAAACTAGTGTCGGCGATCTTGTCGGCAGCCGCAATTGACCCCCAGGCGGTGTCGCTATTCTGGCACACATTACGGCCATCTCGTCGTCCCTGGCACATCACTTGACATTTTTTATTTCTCATACACTGGGAATTGCAAGCAGCCATAGAAAATAATTTTCCGGTATCCGTTGAGGTTGGGTTCTTCAGGCGCGCCTTCTCATCTGTATTCTTCAATTTTCCGGCGACCTCATGCACAATAAATTGAACCAGCACCAACGCAAATATCGAAACTGTAATGACGCGACTCATTTGAAGTTTATCGTGGGGCGCTCAGGAATAAATGCGTGGACTGGCTTAGCCGATGAGCGATTGCGATGTGTTGAATGCTGAATTCACCTACGCTTTCTTTTTATACACGTAGTGCAGGTTTAGCACACAGTCTGCTTCGGATTTTAAAAAACGGTGGCGACTATGATGTTAATGTTAGGGTTGGTTGTAGACAATTTCTCAAATGATCGAGATCTTAGTATATAATAACACATGTTTCAATTCAAACGATGCCTCTCTTCTGACGTCAGAGTTTTGTATTGCAGATTATATTTTTGCATACACTGTTGTGCTATTATTACTTGTATTTTGTGTTAGTGGGTATCAGGTTAACCTGTATAAAAGTATTATATTTTCAAAGAATTGAGCGAAGTTAGAATGCTATTACAATATCTGCAGAGGTATCGTATGGCATACTGGCGAGAACGTATGTGCCTATGCCCGTGATCGCGGGTTCGATTCCCGACCGAGACTTCGGAATAAATTCGGGCGAGAGAAATTCCTTCACACGCCTTCGTCTGGATTGGAAGTAAAGTGTCGTGGGACGCGTGCCTGTACGATATCAGGTGCACGTTAAAGATATCTCCCTTGGTAGCAATATTAAGTCTATGCTAGTATATGCCCCGGGGGGGCGGAAACGCTGATGGGCCTTCTTTATAAATATTTCGGTTACGAACGTCAGCAAAACTCAAACTAGTTTCTATTTTTACCTTTTTCGCAGAAATCTGACAACGCCTTGTCGAAGTGTTGTGTTGCAGATTATACTGTATGGTTAGATAATATAGTGTTAGTATCATTTGTTAGAAGTTCATATTACAACATTTATCTAAATTTAGAACTATCTATGTCGCCTACGCAATCTATGTAGTTTCCTTTCTTTTTTATTGAACAATAGTATTGGTTCGAACCACAATATTACAATATCTATTATTATTATCGAATTACAATATCTATCAAAATTGATATATATTGGTTTCCTTTCTTTTTTATTGAACAATAGTATTGTTTCGAACCACAATATTACAATATCTATTATTATTATCGAATTACAATATCTATCAAAATTGATATATATTGGTTTCCTTTCTTCTTTATTGAACAAATAGTACAATTACCACATCGATCAGTCCTTTCAACAGCTGATGCTATTTACACGATTTACGACATTTACGGCATTTAGCTCTAGGTTTCGTTAAGCTGTGTGAAATACCTTATAAAATTTCTTAAGTTGTTAGCAGAAAGTTGTAGGTTTCCTGAGGTTACCTCTAAGAAGCTATAGTTGTCTGTAGTAGCTACTCTGTATATGTTTTATTAATAAGACGTATAGGCAGCTAATGTGTAGCTTTACTTAGATTGTCTGTTAGCCGATAAATATTTTTGCCAAGTTGTTCGTAAACTGAAAAAGTTTTTATGATATAAATCGACATTTCTCTGTCATTATCGTGCAAACACGGCAAACCCTGTTAGGCCTTACGAATAGCATCAAGGCATCTGTAACACACGCACCATTCACATGAGTTGCTGAGAACACCGTACACGTTTCTGTGCGCCCGCCAGCGATAGGTTCAGATGAAGTGGCATTTGCCGAAATTAATTACCTCAAAAACTACATAATGGAAAGAACTTAGCCTCGCATCCTTTCCCGACACTATACATCACCGTTCATTCCCCACCCCTGGGCAGAGATATGTTTTTTTATTCTTTGCTACCATTCCGGTTATCTGCGCTCTGTCACAATATCGCCCTCTGGTGGCCAACTGTCTCGGCAAGCTCGCTTATGTGCCGCCAATAAAAGGTGTCCATTCAGACAATCTTCCTCAGACCTTCGCCCAATCGCTCAATTCGTTGACTATTTCTTAAATTTCAGCTAATTCTGTGCAGAAAATTGCTGGTAATCGATCATTTCACCAATAAAGTGCGTTTACGGCAAAGATAATATTTTTATAGCAATTTTTGTAATTTATTCATTACGCCTAATAAGAGTTCCCAAAATTAAATGTACTGCTTAGATGTTAAGTCTATTAATAATTATTTCTCCATATATGACTTACTAGATCGTTATCGCTTTCTTCTTTGTTTTTATTAAATATTTTAGGCGGCCGGGCAGTCCGCCTTGGTGACTCTGTACAGTTGTAGGGGTAACGATCCCTGGACCAAGGTGGATGCACTTATCCGCGGGCGCACCATTCCACGCACACGCCAAACAGCACCCTTTGTCGGGTCTTTGTTTCGTGCAAATAGGCGAGCCTATTATCTTCCTGCCGTAATTCCTGAAATGCTCCCAGGCCCCGGGTCACAGCCGCCATTAAGAAGCGGCGACCAGTCCGCCTGAGTCCCCCGCGTCATGTGGTGTTTTCGTGGCACCACTGTATCGAACTGTACTGAACTCTAATGATCAATTCCAAATGAGGGATTTATTTAGGACGTCTGGATGTCGACGAATTGTCAATTCCAAAGTTTATTTGTTCAAGTGTCATTCACATTTAGCAACTGTCACAGGTTTAACAGTAACTCAGTGATTTCAGTGATTTTTTCACTAAATGCACTTGTGATTGCTTTTGAGCGGAAAGTTCCAGGAAGTTTTTGTTAGCCGCGTGGATTTAGCGCCTGTCTACGGACGAATTGTGCTCGAGTTGATTACACTAATCTGACGTACCTGACATACGAAATTTAGACTAGACAGAGATTGATAAAACATATTTTAAGCAAATATATTGAGACATTCGAATATATATTATAGCTTAATATACAGTGTACATTTAGCCCCTTTCACATTAAATTTTAATGTATGCACTGTTGCATCGCGAAGTTTGAATTTTCTACATGTACGAGTAAAACAGTCAAATATTTATTTTTGTTATTCTCATGCGTTTTCAAATCTCAATGAAATGCATATTTGTCCAACCCCAACAGAAATAAGTAAGGATGACCATATTTTGATATATCTTTGAAGAAATGCGTATTTCGAGCATTTAGTCAACTCTGTTTACCACACTTTAGGAACGGTGACAGTTTTCGTGCACTTGCATCTGATTATGTTGATATCATTGTTTGAGGCTTACTGTTTGGTCGATTTATTGAAATAATTATCCGATACTTGATGGTCCATCGGACGACAACTTATCCACAAAGTAACACGAAATGCCCATCGAACGTCTAATTTTTTTAATTTCCCCATCACTGTAGTCACTGAACTTCAGGCGTTTCTGTACCCCTCTTGGTGCTTAGGCACTATGCGATGGTCACAACTATCACGGAGCAAAAGTAACCCATCAAGGCTGTTTTTTGTTGTGTGTGTCATCAGCTGGTCTCAATGGTGTAGCGACCATGAAACAATAGCATGCCATAAAGTACCACCCACCGCTAGTTGCTCTGCAGTCGTGACTCGTGCGTCTGCACAAATAGAACGCGTTATGGTATGGTAGCGCGCGTCCCACCTATTCTTTGGGGAATTTGGCATCGGCTGCTAGGAAGAATGGAGCATGTTTGATAGGATCATAATGGTGGAAGAAACTTGTCAATTGTATAAATAGAAAATGGTATATGTGCGATAAGTTTTCTATTTTTTTTCTTATAGCGGAATGTGCGTTAAGGATGGCGAGGGGAACGCCATTGGGATGTCTCTTCTAGTGCAATATTTGCGCCATTACCATGGTTCGTTGTCAAAAACATCGAGAATTTGTCTGATAACTGGTTGCAAACATCTGGGCTCGCAGTTATAAGTACAGCTGTAAAATGCTTGTCGATTTCTCGCTTGTTCACTCGCCAATAGTCAGACTCTGTGAAATTTTAAAAGTGATCTGTTCGAAATCGAAGTAGTACCGATGTTGTAATCTGTCGTTCATGAAGGGACAAACATGGTCTTCAGAGGGACAACAGAAAAATACCTGTGATAAGGATAATTGTCTTTTTTAAATAATTATTTAAAAATGTATTTTGAGTAGCAGAGATTTGGGTTACGCTATTCTGCCAGCAGAAGTGACGTTGCTCATCCATCCTCACGGTCCAAAAGTACTACAGTTACAGTACCGATGCTATACTGAT
The DNA here is from genome assembly GCA_034698785.1 of Mycogona germanica. NCBI lineage: Eukaryota > Metazoa > Arthropoda > Diplopoda > Chordeumatida > Chordeumatidae > Mycogona > Mycogona germanica. The sequence continues at coordinate 1,793 of JAQGBY010002786.1, read as the reverse complement.
GAACGAATGTGCAACGTCGATGGTAAGTCGCCAGTTACAGAATACAGAATACTCTGTATACATCTAGTTACCGGCGGGATGATTCTCTGAACCTGAATTCCTGTTCAGGTTTTCGACTCCGTACGGTCTAGGGGCGCAGATGTTGGTCATCCGGCGCCAACCAGGCAACCGTTGTCGGCGAATCGCGTTTATTTGTTCCTGGCCAGCCAAAATGGGCTGCGTCATTTGCGCCGACGCCTCTGGCGCATCACTCTCCAGTGTATGATTTAGCGTTAACACCCGCCAACCGTTTTCCTAAAACCGTTTTTGATATAGAAAATTGGGCAGAGAGGCTATTGACACGGACGGTCTCTCTCTCTCTCTCTCTCTCTCGCTAAAGCGTCGCGCAAACTTGTCGGGACATTTGCAAGGTGGGATCAAAAAGTAGACAAACTTATATGGTAATTGCCACCGGCTTCACATTAGTTAGTAATTGTGCCATGCTCGATGGCAGTGGCTAACTAGTGTGAACGTCGGCAACCATGAGGTCTGGGATTTGTTGCGCATGATTTTCATCCCATCTTTCTGGTCACGGGAGACAGGAGCGTGCTCCTCTCCCATGCGATCAACGCTCTTACTATCTTTTAACATTTGCACCTATTGAAATATATGATGGAGTGATGGAATGCTCCATTCACACGCCGTTGTAATATTTACCCGATAAATGGCGCGCCTGCACGTAAATGTAATGAAGTAGAGGCGATGATTCTTGAAATATTCGCGCCAAAAATACTCTGTAAGCGCTATTCTTGATGTGCCATGACCGCTCATGCTATTTCGGGAGCGGAGCGTTTCTCTCAGTGAGCGCACAGATAGCGCCCAATAAACGGAACCCACGCAGATCTTCTCCGGTGTAAACGCCACTTTAAAGAGCTGTCGCGGGCTCCCATTGACACACAAGAAAAATAGGTGGTTCAATCCAGCATCTCCTATAAGTGTAATTTATACTTCCCAATGAAATTAACTGGAAGAGAAACTAAAATTATTGTCGAAGTTAAAAAAACATTAAAAGTTTAATTAGATTCCAATTCTCTCATTATTAAAATTTATATTTCTAATGTTTCCTATTCTGGCAAGCAAGGGCGATGCTAGTTGCAACAGCCACAAAAATAATTGTTATTAATAAGGCATATGAATCTAGTTTATTATTTTATTTATGACGCCAGTTCGTCGTCGATTTTCCACGGCTCTGTCCCGTGTTTGTACACTTATGCTTAAACATTTGTCATCACCTAACCAAACGATTAATTCGATTTCGGCTGAACGATTTTGAGCAACCAAAGTTGTTCTACTTTTTAGTCATGCCTTGTATATTTTCTCCTTGAATGCCCGTACCACACATGCGTATCACTCGTGGCCTACCGCGTTCGTGCCATTTTCGCGTATCCGATTATGCTTTTTTTTCTTTTCGTTCTGTTCGTGTGTATTCACAATTACGAGTGTGTCGCCGCTTAGCCTTGTACGCGCTTTTTCAAGTGCGCCTGGCACTATTGAAGTGGAAGTTACCCGGGTCGGACAATCGGTACATTCCGAAACTCGATCGAGCTCCAGTTCTCGTAGCCATCCACCGTTATCGGTCACCGATCACTTCAGCTGAAATTTCGTTATTTTTGATACGTTTTTCGTTACATATGAGCCTAGTGGTATAGTGGAGAGCGGGGTTAGCGAAAACGACTCGTACGACTCGTCGTAGCCCAGTCGGTATTGCTACTGGCTGTGGCTCGGCGGTCCCGGGTTTGATTCCCGGCGCGGGC